>JABUQX010044404.1:42500-47500 GCA_015478945.1 Trachelipus rathkii | reverse complement strand
ATGGCGGAGGTACACGGTACCAGGTGGGGTGAGTTGACAATACAGTTGCGTCGACGCCTTGCGGAACGTAATTACCGCCCCCGGAGGCTTGCTTGCCATAGGTTCACGGCACATCGAAAGGCGCTACTAGCATTTGCCCGAGAACACATCCATTGGACGGTAGACGATTGGGCAAAGGTGCTCTTACGGACGAGTCGAGAGTGTCTCTGTATGCCTCGGAAGGTGCTAGAGTATACCGACGACCGACGGAGAGGTTCGCGAATGCAATGTGGCTGCAGGGTGCCGGCGCGTTGGATCGGGGTCGGTTATGGTTTCTGCGAGCATCTCTTTATCGTGCTACGTACGGAGTTGGACATCTTAGATGGAGGCACTCTTAGCCGTAAGGTATATCACAGACATCCTCGAACCATATGTCGTGTCATATGCCCCTACATCGGTGACTCTTTCATTCTAATGCATGACAATGCAAGACCACACAAGGCCCAATGTGTGAATGACTACCTTAGGACGGTTCAAATTACGGCGTTGGAGTGGCCAGCATATAGTCTGGACCTCAACCCAATCGAACATTTGTGGGATATCCTGAAACGTCGGATCCGACAGCTGCAATCCCCTCCACGGACCCTCCCGGACCTGCAGACACTGCACGACGTATGGGATCAAATCACTGTCCAGGACTTTTGCCCACTCATCGAGAGCATGTCAGGACGGTGTCAGGCAGTCATCCGTGCCAGAGGGGATCATACACGGTATTGAGACAGACCTAACACCCCCCCGCGGCCATAAAAAATGGGAAAAGTTGAATATGGCTCATGCCGCTACGGCCATGAAGCGTTAGAAACGGCAGAACACATTCTATGCAATTGCGAAGCTTTAAGCTGGCAAAGCTATTGGTGTTGGCAAAAGGATACACTAAAGCCCTACGACATCAAAACTTCGTCTCAGAACAATCTTGAGGTTCCTGGGGAATCTCTGGTTGAATCAGGAATTCTAATAGATAAGGACATGTCACAAAAGATCCACCTGAGTCGTAGTGACAAGGGGCCTCGATAGAGGCGACCACCCTAGCAATCTAATCTAGTCAACTCAATTAAATCTGGCCTACCACGTTCATATATATTGGACCAATCTTGATTCATGATATGGGGATAAACCGATGACGAAAGACCTTTACGCTGATTCGAAGTGCCTTCCAATAAGTTCCAATTCTTTATTATTAATATATTAAATTTAGTGTTTGAATACTTTAAAGTAGCAAGTAACTAACAAAAAATTCCTTGGATGTAGCATCTACTATTTCATGCAGTGTTATTTCCACATATCCTGGAAGCCAAATGAAATATTTGTCTGACATTGAATTCAGTAATGAATAGTTGGTAAACTTTTTTTTTTTTTTTTTTTTTTTTTGCTATCGATAGAGATAGTGAAATTGTAAAAACAGCAACGTTGGTGTGGTGTTGATTGATTTAACTGTACAAAAAGAACTCCATATCACATATAGTTATGTCATAAATGCTACTACAAGATGACAGTTTTATTTGAGATGAAAATTCAGTATAGTTCAAGAACAATTCATGAGTTCATCCTTTTTTTCACCATTTACAATTCTGGTATTACGGTTAAGAGTTTGAAAAAAAAGGAAAATCTCTTAGAACTTCTGTTGAAGTATCTATAGGCGATGTATTGTTTTTTTAGACGTGTCCTTTAAACTAATTTTGTTTTTATTTTTTACCACCGTTCACTGACAAAGCACTATTTAAAAACCTCCCCTCTGGATGCTTGTTGGGGAACGGAGGGGGCTGTTGAAACATTAAAAGTGTCTACATCTAACGCAAAATTAGCAGGTTAAGCACAGACGCAGGTCTTAAAGTGAGAGAGATTAAATTCAACGGGAAATAGATGTTAGAAAATTACACGGAACAGAGGTGCCTGGAAAAAGGAAACACCACAGCGAACAAGCCTTGAGTTATTAATGTCTACACAAAACTCATGTGCAAACAATGTGCCCCTTGTGATACAATGGCGTCGTAAAAGTGGTGGTAGGGGAGTGGTAAGTTCCCTCAAGCACTTGCCGTTGTGGTACCTATAGAAAAAAAATAAAGTTCCAACATCGCTTCGCAAAGATAGAGAGTCAAGTGAATTGAAAATTACAGAGCAGTTTATAAGCCTTTTGGCCTTTTAATTCGATCCTGTCCAAAACCCGAGTGAAACCCTCCCACCCTCCATATATGAGAGCAGAACTCCATACATTAAAATAAAACCATAAATAAACGTCTTAAGTTGTAATCTTAGGTTAGGGATAACGATAATTGGGACAAAGTTATAGATTTTATTTCAACCTACCTATACAAGTAAGTCATTGAATGTAAGGATTAAAGTCATAGATACACTCTTCAATAAAATAATCTCTTTACGGAGTCAGATTTTGACAATCTTGCACGTGCAGTATATGTCAATACTAGTATATTTTCTTTGTTATTAATGATAATGCAAGCATCTGGTTTTTAGAAAACTTCTACAACGGAGAGCTCCAACAGTAAGTCTAAACTCCATGGATTTGTCAGTGATGAAGGACTGTGTATTGATCTTTGAGTGGAAATCAATATTAAATCTATTCCTGATCACTTAATAGTCTTATTAAGATGCAATGGAATTGCTGTACAGATCCCCAGTTCTTATTTCAGAAATATTTGGACCTATACATATATATATATATAAAAGATATATATATATATATATATATATATATATATATATATATATATATATATATATATATATATATATATATATATATATATATATATATATATATATTAGGGATGGGCCGGATAGTGAATTAGCTGATACCGGATATCCGGCTGGAAGCTAACCGGATATCCGGCCGGATATCGGATAGTGAATTAGCTGGATAGCCGGATACCGATATCCGGCAGTCTGTTATATAGCGTCGGGCGGGGTGACTAAATAAAAAAAATATATATTTTTGCTCATCGTGGTAGTACTACAAGTTTTATTTAGATTATCTTAATTCTAGAGAGAATTTCATATTTTTAAAAATATAATAAATTAGTGTATAAATTAATTAGAATTTCACATTTGAAAAATGCGAGTTTTTTTTTAAACTTTGTTTTAAATGTGAAAGTTATGGACAGATTTCTTAATAATACTTGTTTCTCAAGATTTTATTGAGTATGTTAGCTTTAAACTGGCAAACTAAATTTTTGTTCCAAACAGTGCATAGTGATTATAAATCGTTGGGCCTAACTTGGCCTGATTCATCCCCCCAATAAAAATTGATGATGGAGTGAATTGGGCCACCATTGTTATTCTTATTTTATGTGTTATTAATGACATTGGTTTTACGAAAAAATAATTTAAAGACATAAATCAGTTACTTAGAATATGAAGATTAAAATAAAAAATTAAATTTATATGGAAAATAAGTAGACCAAAAGGTCAAATTTGTCCCACGAATGGGGGTGAATTGGGCCACCACATTTTTATTCTTATTTTATTTATCATTATTGAAATTTTAATTACTTATTACTAATTTTAATATAATAAACAATTTCTATATTAAGTAAAATTTAAATAACATAAAATTGAATTTATACATAAGAGGAATTTAAAAAGATGTGCCCAATTCACCCCACAATGGTGGTCCGATTCACCCTCTCCGCTCAGTCTAAATGATCTTTATTTAAACTTTAATAAAACTATGATTATTAGAATTACATTATTATTTTTTTGTGTGCTTATGACCTACTATAGGGCCTTGATTTTCAGAAAAAAAATCCAAAAAGTGTATTAGGGGAAAGTGGGGAGACGAAGTTATACCTAAAGTGGCCAACGTCACCCCGCCCGACGCTATACCGGGATTATATATATATATATATATATATATATATATATATATATATATATATATATATATATATATATATATATATATATATATATATATATATATATATATATATATATATATATGGCCAGTCTCCGATTAGGTGCCCCTGTATCTAAAAAAAACTACGCATAAAAACTGAATATATTCGTAAAATCTGCGTCGGCTGTATTGCGAAAATCAATCACATTAATCTTTATTAATTTTACCTGAAGAACTCAAAATATTATAATCGTATGTTTCAAAACTTAATTTAAACATGATACCCATAAAAATAAATGCTTTAAGATAACTTTAAATACTTTAGGAGAAACTAAAAATGATTTCCTGTTGATGTGTATGTGGAAATATTAGAGTTAAATTAAAATTAAAAATTAAATTGCACATAGTTTAGGTTAGGTCAGTCAGGTCAGGTCATCAAAAATTTAATTCTCTGGAACATCTATCTATCATAGAGTGTTTGTAGTATATTGTGTGTGTGTATGTTCGCCTTAACATTGAAAAGAAAAAATTGGGGGACTCATGACTTTGGAACGCGAAAATTTGGGGGAACGAGAATTATTATTATTATTACTTTTTTATCTCAATTTTATTTTATTTCTTCATTTTCCTCCATTACAATGTGTGCTGATTTCAAAATGTATTCAGTTTTTACGTATTATCATAGTTTTTTTTACATACATGGGACATCTAATCTGAGGCTGACCTATATATATATATATATATATATATATATATATATATATATATATATATATATATATATATATATATATATATATATATATATATATATATATATATATATATATATATATATATATATATATATATACAGTAGATTTATTCAAACCTCTTTTTAGAGGCTTCATGGATAAATCCTAATTTATATATATATATATATATATATATATATATAAAGATATATATATATATATATATATATATATATATATATATATATATAGTATATATATATATATATATATATATATATATATATATATATATATATATATATATATATATATATATAAAAAGTGATGGACCAAATAATAAATTTCTAAGAAAAAGTGGGAATAATTTATATAAA
>JABUQX010044404.1:0-37500 GCA_015478945.1 Trachelipus rathkii | reverse complement strand
ACAACCTTTCTGTCCCTAAACAACTTAGTTTATTGTTTAATGGCAAATAAGGTTTATAGAACTTTTTATTTTGTTTGTAGTAACAACTACGCAATCTCTTGATTAATTGGCAAGTAATTAATTTTTCTTTTTCCTATAAGACTATGTAGTATTTTGTCAAAAATCAAGTAGTTTCATCACGGGATGATTGAGCAATAAAAATTCACCCTGTTTTGCATATTTAAAAGTCTTCTTTAGTTACATTTTCCTAAACTACTTACTCAAAAACTCTTGCACGCCATAACATGTTAAAGAACGTTGCCACTTAGAATATCAGATCATGAAGGAGTACAAACATTCTCTCTCTCTCTCTCTCTCTCTCTCTCTCTACTCTTCTTCTCTCTCTTCTCTCTCTCTCTCTCTCTCTCTCTCTCTCCTCTCTCTCTCTCTCTCCACTTTCTCTTTGAACATTTACTTTTTTTAAATATATCTGTATTCTGTACCACATAAGAAAGTTCATTACTTCACTTTTCCAATTTTGTATAGTGCCTGACTTCTCACCAGCGTATGTCATAAGGAAAGTGTTTTAAACATTCGTGTGTCACCAGTTTTACGTCATTTATGCGAGCGTGGTTTCTCTCTCTCTCTCTCTCTCTTAAAACATTTTGAGATTTATTAAAAAAATGTGAATTACGACGAAATTATAAAATTCTCTTCTGCTAATTACCTTTCTTAATTAGGAGTTATATAAAGCTACTTTCATATAATAATATTATACTATATATTATATATATATAAATATATATCCTAAATAAAACTACTATATATATATATATATAAGTTATGTAAATATAAAGATTTAAATATAATATGATAAAATAATATACAATTAAAATATAACGTAATAATAATATGATTATTACTGAGTGTGAGTGTGATAATATATATATATATATATATATATGAAAATGAAAAACCACTGGAGCCCCCCCAAAAATTTTAACAATCACACAAAATTATTTTTATAATAATTGTATATCAAGAAAATAGTAAAACGAATCACATTTTCAGAATTTTATGAAACTTACAAGGAATGTTTAAAATGAGCTGAAAAGAATAAAAAAAACAACAAAAAAATTCGAGAAATGAGAGAAAAAAAGTTATGAAATCTTCAAATTTCATATTTACAATTTATAAAACTAATTTTAATATCACATGTTTCTATTTTTTTTCCTTTAATCTTTTTTTTATAAGTTTGCCATGACGTAGCGGGTTTGTAGTTGTATAGAAAAATGTTCGTGTGTCATGTATTTATATCGTGGCTTGTCATGACGTAACGGGTCTGAGGTTACGTAGAGAGGAGCCCAATGTATAGAAAAGTTTTCGTGTGCCATGTATTTGTATCGTAACTTATGACGTAACGGGTCTTGGGTTACGTAGAGAGGAGCCCAATGTATAGAAAAGTGTTCGTGTGCAATGTATTTGTATCGTGACTTGTCATGACGTAACGGATCTGGGGTTACGTAGAGAGGAGCCCAATGTGTAGAAAAAATGTTCGTGTGATATGTATTTGTATCGTGGCTTGTCATGACGTAACCGGTCTGGTGTTACGTGAAGAGGAGCCCAATGTATAGAAAAGTGCTCATATGCCATGTATTTGTATCGTGATCGGAACTTTTTACTATTTTCAAATTAATAACATTCTGTAAAATAATTTGTATTTGTATCGTGATCGGAACTTTTTACTATTTTCAAATTAATAACATTCTGTAAAATAATTTGCAAGTCGCATTTTAAGAGATTTTTTTTGCGTGATGGTAAATTTTTGGGTCTCTCTCTCTCTCTCTCTCTCTCTCTCTCCCTCTCTCTCTCTCTCCTCTCTCCTCTCTCTCTCTCTCTCTCTCTCTCTCTCTCTCTCTCTCTCTCTCTCTCTCTCTCTCTCTCTCTCTCTCTCTCTCCGGTGTTTTTCATTACAATTTTCCTTAATTACAACATATTTTTGACATTTTCAGCAAGTTTTATTGAAACATGCGAAAGGCATTAATATTAATATGGTCCAATTATATATAGTTTGTCAATGGGGACACATAATGGGAAAGCAGCAAAATAAAATTTCATCTTTCTCATTTAGATGCAAAATAAGAGTGCTCCGTTATATTTCAGAACATTATATTTTTTGGCACGTTTGCGGTTTATTCATTTATATGCATAATGCATATAGTTGAGTTTTTACATTTGTAAAAGTGCATTATGCCCACTCCCCCCCCCCACCCCACACCCTAGGTTATTTTATGCAGCACGTGGTACAAAAAAAAAATAAAGACTCCTTATTCCAAATTTAGAGACAATACCGTACCGAGCTCTTAATTTTCATACTTTGGTGCAGGAAGGCAAATTAAAATTTATTTGTTATTGAAGGATTGCCAATGACTTTTGTCGTATAATTTGACTAATTTTGTTAGTTTAATAGTAATAAAGTAAATGCCCTGTCTTTTTTAAGTTTTAAAGCAGTACAAAAGAGTTAAATTTTGCTATAATATGAAGATATTTAATAAAGGTTATGCCATAGGTTATGATACTATGTGTCTGTGTACAAGAAAGTGAGATCCGAGACTTATAATTATGGTAATAATTGACATCAGAACATTTTTTTATAGTCTTGATTTGATTTTCAAGGAAAGGTGGTCTTTGTCATTGTTGTTCTCAAAGTTAATTATTGAATATAAATCATATTTAATAATTTAAAATGATTAGTGTTAAGTGGGAGCAGTAGCTTTTGATTTTATTTCTATGAGAAACTTTTCAAGGTAATAGTTTGGAAAACAGGAATCTAAAGGAAATCGATGTCTTATGATAATAAAAATTTTGAAATAAAAAAAATTTGAATACCGGAATATATTTACATATGAAAAACACATTTGGCAAGCGTTTTAGATGGTGAGGAAAAATATTAAAAAAGAACGATTATTATCGGAAAAAAATCGATATTTCCTCAGGTTTCGATATTCCAAACAATTACTCATTTCAACAATGTCGCTAAAACTGTATAAACATTAGTGGATGGCAGTTAACATATTCCTACTTTTGAATGTTGGACTGTCGCTCATTACCCTTGTTGAAAACTATAGAAAAAATAAATAAAGATTAACATTCAGATGACGTCTATAATGAATATTCTGAAGGACATGAGCAAGTAATGAAACAGGTGAGCATAATAATACAGATTTCTTTGAGGATGCTTCATTATTAATATCGAGAATTCGTCATATTCTGCTGCCGTCAATGAGTTTTGGTTTGAACAGGGCTAGGTTTGATTTTGGTTATGCAACTTTTGGGTTTAAGCCCCAAACAGGCAATGGTCATATTGCTTTGATTTGTATTATCATTTTTTGAAAAATTATTTTTGAAATTTTTTGTATCAGTTCCTACAATTTTTTTTTCGAAATGGCTTGAAACTCGAATTATACGAAGAATAGTGTGTTACCTAAAAAATTATTGTTGCAGTTTTATGATTTTACAAAAGCCCTCAAAGTTTCATTTTGATTGGATAACCAGAAAAAAAATTATCGCAATTTTTCATTTTTCACAAGCAAAAAACGTTGCGTTTGAAATTCAACCATTACCGAAATCTGTCTTCAAAAATCAAAAAACGGTAACAGTTATTTTTTTAGGTATTAAATCTTTCTTCGTATAATTCGAGTTTCAAATCTTTTCGAAAAAAAAATTATAGGAACCGATACAAAAGATTTCAAAAGTATAGTTTTTGGAAAAATAAAAATGCAAAACAAAACAATATAGACACAGAAAGACACCCGAAATCGACGTTTTAGAGGCAAGAAAGAGATGCAGTTTGCTTTTTATTTGGTCAAAATTGACTAATAATTAAGAAAATTTTGACCATTTCTAGTTTGGAACTGAAACCCAAAAGTTGCATACCCAAAATCAAATCCAGCCCTTCATGAAGGGAAAAGTCAGATAAAATTACTAAAAGAGTAATAAAAGTAGCTGTGTCTGTCAGAACTCAGAAGGCCCTCTTTAAATTCTGTTATGACTGGGCGAGTTGACCAGGGAGTCATTTTGGTCCAAGCTAGTAGATGGGGTAGCACATACTTAATGTGGAACTTATTCTGCAACTGAAACTTTTTTTCTAATGACAAGGGATAACAAGATGTTCTTGTGACTAAAGCTCAGTGGCATCAGGTAGTAGATTTGAATGTTTACTTCGTCATGCTTATAATGTCACCAAAATGTTACAATCTGAGGATTTGATTCCAGGCTTGTTCTATAAAGAGTGGAAGACAATTATCTTCCCGTTATTCCAAACTGGCAGTTTTCTAGCTAACGACATAAGACATTCAATTGAATAAAGAGAAAGCCTTTTTCTTGAAAATGATATTCTTTTGGCTGGTATATACTTGGATGCAATTCATCGAGAAACATTAGCGGAAGGTCAGGAAGCTTGAGCACAAACTACTTTTTGTGATATAGCAATTCAAATTTTAAGTATTAAAGGGGAAGAAGGCAATACAGAAAGTTTGATGAAGAGTTCAAAGCTACATTGATGTTACGTTGCCGCCGTCAGATGATGAAATTGATTGAGAAAATGCTAGATATAAATTGTAAACAACAAAACATACGCCAAAAAGAAAGATCACTGAGTAGAGTAAAATATTTCAAATAAGTTTTTTAATACACCGAAAGATATATTAAAGATAAACTCCTCCTCTCAATTCATCGTAAATGGAGTCCGAAATAAATTTCCAAAAATAGTGGAGCATCGGTTAGTTACTGCACTACGCAAGCAAGAGTGCGAAAACTAAAAAAGGTATTTTCAGCATCTGAAAATTATAAAATCCTATTTATGACCTTTAAATTTTTTAAAATTATGTTTTTTTTTATATATATTTTAGAAATAAAAAGGAATGAAATTATAGTATCATTACTGACCAAGGTGTTTGGTTAAGAACATTTTTGTGCTATTTACTCGATCAGCTAAATTAAAACAAATTATATCGTCACACATCGTAATTACTTTAATATTATATTAAATTTTATCTAAAAAATAAAAAAAGAGAGTAACTGTAGCGCCAATTGAAATTAGGTGAATCAAGCAGCATCGGAGTCGGAATCAGAATGACATGAATATAAATAGTTGATATCGGAATGGCATGATCCAAAGCAGTCGGTCAAAATCAGAACCGGATTCACATGATTGCTCTATGGCAGATGCTAGTGATATATGGTGTTGGTGGTAGTCTTCTGAATGGGATCAAAGGTATGTATGACGATAGTGAAACGGGTGTAACAATAAATGGAGTTGAAAGTGATTGGTTTAATATTAATAGCGGAGTAAGGCAAGGATGTGCTATGTCTCCTTGGTTATTCAATTTGTGTAGTAAATGGATGGGGTTATGAAAGAATTAGAGGTGAGGGAAGAAGGGGAAGGTTTTAGAGTGATAGAGAATGAAAGAGAGTGGAGGGTGCCCTACCTCTTAGATGCGGATGATTTGGTTTTGTGTGGCGAATCTGAAGAGAGTTTGAGAGGATTGGTAGAGGGATTTGGCAGGGTGTGTAAAAGGAGAGGTTTGGAAGTAAACGTAGATAAGAGTAAAGTTATGGTTGGCAATGAAGACAGTCCTCGGTGTAAAGTTGTGTTGGATGGTGAGCAACTGCAACAAGTGTCGAGTTTAAATATTTAGGATATATGTTGGATGAAAAGGGACGGATGATGCAGAGTGTAGCAGGAAAGTTTGTAATGGCAGGAAGGTGGCTTTGGAGCAGCTAACGCCTTGATAATGAAAAAAAAAGAGTACGTCTGATGAGCTAGGGTCTACATGAGGGTATGTTTGTTACCTGTGTTAATGTATAGTAAGTAGTAAAACTATAGCATCTGAATAAAAAAGGCTATAGATCATAGAATTACAATTTGCTCAGATGGACAACATCTTAGGAGCGTGTTAGTTGTGAGAAGAAAGGATTAAAATGCAGAATTCTTGAGTTATAAAATAGGAGATGAAGGAGACTGAATATGACAGAGAATTAAATGAAAAGTACATGAGAATGGTTTGATCATGTGGAAAAAGTATAATGATGATATTTCGGTTGGCTTAAGTTGGATATATAGTGGGTCGACTCTGACTGGGGCGAATGACCGATCTAAGGAGACCGAAGAAAAAATGTGAGTCAGTAAAGGAATGCCTGATGAGAGGAATGTGAGTTTGACAGAGGGCTAGAAGAAAGGTGCGTTAATAGGAGTGAATGGCAGGTGGGTTTGTCGAGAGAGGGTATGAGCTGTACGGGACATCTTGCGGCCAGAGGAGATGAGCTCTGCATTGGACGATAGATGCCATTGTGATTTTCCGCGCGGTTCTCGTGAAGCCTCTAGGATGTGTGTATTTTTCCCTTGACTACTCGGCGAGTCTTATCTCAAAGGGTATAAGAAGGGGGCGGTATGCTGGCTGTCTTTTAGACCTTGCGCATAATCTATTCTACTACTTTATGTTCGGTGCATGTGCCCGCACCTTTATCCCATAACGATACTGGAATGAGGAAGATGGGTGATTGATTAAAATATAAAAGTTCTATATATATATATATTATATATATTATATATATATATATAATATATCATATATATATATACTTTAATTGATTATATATTAAATATATAAAAACTATTATATAATAGTTATTATATATATAATATATATATAATAATATTATATATATGAGTATAATATATATATATAAAAAGTGTAGTGGAGAAGGTATGGGGGTATATACGTTGGACTGTATCCTCCTGTTTCATGTTATAAGGATATAAAAACATTAAAGTTTCGTCCATTTCTAATTACCGGCTTAATCTGGAACTCTTTATCAGAACTAAAAAAAAAGAAAAGATGAAAATAAAAAATAAGGTTTTAATAAAAGTTAATGGATCGGTGCCAAAATTCTACACGTTTATGGAGCCCAGGCGCCCCGAATTCATCTTATTGTGTGAGGAAAGGATATGTCATGACCCACGGGAACGAGTGACGTGTTTGAAAAACGTGTTGCGAAGCAATCTATGCAGGAAGCCACGCCGAGGGCCTAAATTTAGATCTCAGGCTTTCGCTTACTGCAAATCAATATCTCCAGGTTTAATATTTAAGGTGTTTCCATATATATATTTATTAAACTATTTTAAACTAATATAATATATAAAACTATATTAACTAAATATATTAGGATTAGTAATTAATATAAATCAATAAATAATTATAATATATTAATATACTTCTATTTATATTAATTACTAATAGATATAATATAATATTAATAATTATATAACTATTTATAAATTTATTAAATAAATAATATTAAATTAATTATATTAATATGATATAATATATATATTAATATAATATATAAATACTATATATAGTATAAAAAATACTATATATAAGAATAATATTATCAATTATATATTATTTATATAATATACATATATATATGTATACTTATAAAATAATAAATACTTTATTATATATAAATATATATTAACATATGTTTATATCCAATATATATATCTATAATTAGAATATATATATATTCTAATAATATCATCTAAATATAATATATATATATATATAATATTATAATATATATATATATAAATTAAAAATTGCTTTCAATCACCGATGATTAAGACTAGATAAATAATGTTCTTTAAATAAAGAAGCCTGTGAGTCACTAAGTAAGAGCAATTTTTACATGCTGCTGTTAAACATGAAATTGAAGACTTCATAACTTTTTTCAGGATCATTTCCCAAGTGAACTTTATAATGTTTTTCTTTCCTTTTTCTCCAATAATTTTTAAACATTTCGTATCAAAGTTTATCATAAATAACAATCGGGAAAATAAATTAGCGTTGAAATTTATTAATATATATATATATATATTAATAATATAGTAATTAATATTATATATCATATATTTATATATATATTAATATATATATTAAATATTAACTATATATATAATATATTAATATATATCTATTAATCATTACTATATATATATATTAATAATATATCATATTCTATTAATAATATTAAATATATTTAATATATCATATATATAATATATATTTAATATTATTATATATTCCTGAGCCATGCATTTATTGTTGTGTGGGTTCTTATGTATTTTATTAACCTTTTTATTAATTAAAAACATTTTTGTTGTGAAAAAATATTTTGTGTCCCATTTTAACGTATTTGAAATCGGCGTAAAGCGCTAGGATTAATTAGGTTCATATTAGAGATGGACCGAAATTCATATTCGTATTCGTGAATTTTTGGAGATAAATTCGCATTATTTTATATTTCGTATTCGAAATTTTTTATCCGAATACAAAACAAAGAAAACCAATAAAAATCAGTTTAAAAATATTGTTTTTCACCGAGTTAGTAAGTATTTGTAAAATAATACAATACTCTCTTGGAAGAGAAAAAATTATATAAAGTTAATTTGTTAATGGTGGAAATAATAATGATTTTTGGCCACAGCTACAATAGTGAACCCTAGATTATAAACAACAAAAACTTTATTTTATATAACTAGTGAGAGAAAATAAAAATTAAGATGTCGATTGGAACAAAATTGCTGAGACATTACAAATATCAATAATGATGGCACAACCTATTCTAAAACTAGAAGAAACCTTACCTAATAGATAATTATGCCTTCAACTCTGTCCGCACTTGAACATAACTTTATCAGACAGCAGAGCAATATTCCTCTCTTCTAGTAGTGATGGCGGAGAGGAATGTTTATCCCAGGAAATTTCAAAAAAACATTCAGATGTATACATATTAGAACAAATTTAAATTTCCTCGCGAAAGGGATAATCACACATTGAAATGGTGGAAAAATCCATATGAATAATGTATTCCTAAAGACTATATTTAGCAATCATATCTTCCATTGCCCCCCCCACCTTCCCAAGTGTTTGCAAGTGAGCGCTACTTTTTTTGCGTCAGGTGTGCTGGGTTATTTTGGATAAAAAACGTTACTAGGCTCCAGTTGAGAACGATGCAGAAAAAAAGTTTATTGATTCCATCAAACTATAACCTTTACCAATTTTTAGTATTTGAATATTGAAATTTATAAAAAAACTTCGTTCGCCAAAGGCTGGTGGCTGTGATTGAGGTAAGAGGTTGGTGGGACACACTATAAGAGTGGGTCCACACCCCGCATCCCTTTAATAATTAAAGTGAACTGGCCCAAAATTACATTATAATTAAAAAAATGTTGGTGCAATATGAAATAGTTAAACTTTCAAAGATATCTAAATTATATTGTGAAGACATAGATATAATGAAAGAAGATGTGGTTTTCATTAATATTCGTATTCGTTATTCGCAATATAAATAAAATAAATATTTTCGTTTCGTATATTTACGATCTTCGTGAATATATAAAATTCAGATTCGGTTTCCACTCTAGTTCATTATATATATAATAATATATATTCTATCTTAATACTTATTCATATATACTAATATAATTATTTAATAAGTTATTATATATATATATATAATTATAACTAATATATTTCTACTATTATATAGTTATATAATATTATTTAATAATACATATATATTTATATATAAATAAGTTATAATATATAATATATTACTGTATTATATAAATATTATATTAATATATATATCAATATTCAAAATCAAGGACATTTTATGTGTCTACAAATTGCATGCGCCCTCCCGTCTATCGCACATGGCCAACTCCCTACCTGACAGTAAACTCATTCCATACCTAGTAAAACTCCAACCTCAATCTCCTATAACTATTCTTCGATAATTTCCATATCTCAGCACTTAACTCCTAAAGGATTCAATTGAGAGAGACAATTGTCTGAAAAAGACTACCCTCTCAATATTCATAACAACATAGCATGGCCACCTTCCTTCAATGGATGTCGTTGGCTATTTACTCTAATTTTCGAAGAAACTTGTTCAACTAATTAATATTATGTTTGTAATGTTATAACTTCATTATTATATTATTTACTTATAGTTCGGCTTTTTAATGAACCATACGGAATACAAATCATCCGCTAAATTTTTCTTATAGACTAGATAAATTACAATGTGACTCAATATATATGATAGAAGAGGCGCAGGAATCTCATTCATAAGTCTATCCCTTATTCTCCAGTGGCAGTACGTATCCATTTGTTAATCGATCTCACTGTCTGTTCTGATCTACTTTACTTGCCCTCACATGTAGGTATGGTTTTTACTAAGAAAGGTGACTTAGCCTACCTTTTTAAGCAGTTCCCCACTCCGGTTTTTATACTGGGAGACTTCAAATTTTCATCACCACTTATGGGGCAAACTCTGTCACCTCGTTTAAGTCTAAGATCTTTGTTGATCTCCTAATCCCCTTTTCCTTAGGATGCCTTAACACAGGACTCCCTACATAATGAACGTTAGTAATATGTACGTTTTATCAATAATTCCTTTTGGCTCCCATTCCTCTTTTACTGGATCGCTTCACCTGGTCCGCTTTGATTATTTTATATGGTAGTGACAATTACCTAATAGCCTTAAAAGGAACTTGTACCGAGCCCAATGTTAAAACTCGGCTCCAACTGGCGTTATGACCGTGTGGAGTGAGCTCCTTTTCATCAGGCTACATATATCCCATTCTCTCCCTTCAATAAGCGGTTTCCAATTGTTGATGATGCCTTTAACTTCTTGCAGTCTACGTATAAACATTTCACACATGCGGAAGGCTTAGCACCCCCAGGCTCTGTCTCCTGTCAGGTACGACGTCGGCAAAGATCCTTTAGTGGTCCCATAGGGATGTTTGCACAATGATCAACCGGTTAATTTAGCAGAAAAAAAAATTCTTCTAACGAATTCAGATACCAAAAACGACCGCACCACCTCAACATGATTATCTTTAAAAGCAGCTGCAGCCGAGAATCTCGTCGATATTAATCTTAAACACTGAGTTAACAATATTACTTTCGAACTTATGTGCTTTCGACAACTTGTGTTATAACTCCACAACTCCCCATTCTCTTCAGTGTATATATGGTAAAGTTGCTACAGAAAAAGAATATATTGTCCGCCTATAATCTCCCAACAATTATTTATACACTCACAGATCCATCCGTTACGGGCTCTGATATAACTGATACGATCTCTGCTCTAACAACTGTTTCAGATGCATTAGATTAAAGTTTTGCTAGCCACTTGGGCTCTTTTCGCTATTTAGAAGCCTTTTAAAAATGAGAAATTAACAACTTGCACCTCCGAGACTTCTATTCAACGAATCAGGAAAAAGAGGAGGAAAGATCAATACCTATAACCGTCTTTATTAACACTTGCCAAATTCAAAAGCTGCAACTGGCGAAATAGCCAAAGATGGTGGCCCCTGGCCCACATGATTTCGACATAAATGCCCCGTCATATTCAGCCCTCTGCATCAGCGTTTTTGCTGGATTTGTATGTAAACAGAATCTGGATAGAATCCTCTTTCCAATCTATTTGGACTACAGCTTTATTTAATCCCTATTCCCAAACATGGAAAGATCCGAAGTAGCGGACAGCCAAAAACCAATTTTGTTGACCTGTCATACCTGTAAATTATTAGAGAAAATGGTTTTAGGCCGACTTCTCACTGTTCTTGAGAGTCGCTAGGCCTTTCAAACTTCAGTTTGGTTTCCGCAAAAATCGTTCGACCGCGGATGCCTTATTAAAACTGTGGATCATGAAGAACAATCACTGGGAAAGCTATTTTCTCAACAACTCGTTGTGGGTTCAATATGGTGTGTACTTTTTTAAATTGTGACCCACCTGAAAAAGCTAATATGCACATACGTGGAGAATCCTGGGGTTCTTTCCATTAAAAACCTGCCACTCGCTGTTTTCCAAGACGGCCCCCGCATTCCTATCTTTTGTTAAATGCCTCTCTTGCACAAGACAGAATAACAATCCAGAAGTTCAGAGGGACTCTTTCTGGCTCTGATACGTCACTTTAGTCTGGATGAAGGCATTCCGCAGTGTATTTTTATTATTTGCTCGCGGATTCAATGGCATCGTATAATATCTATTTGTCCAGCGATTGGTCAGTTTTCTCTCTATGTTGATGACCTGGCGTAGTATATTATGAGGGTTCCTAAGCTACCATTTCTTGAAAGGCAAAGGCAACCTTCAATAGATTATTGACAATATTTCACAATGGGGTTATCTCATTGCCGCCATTTCTCACAAACCAAAACCTCAGCAGTACTATTTATGAAAAAAAGGAATCGAAGAACCTGCCACCTTCCTCCAGCGAACCTAACGCTTATATGGATCACACCATTCCTGCCAACTTCACAAGTCAAAAATCTAAGGACACATTCTTGATGACAAGTAACATACTGCAGCCACACATTATGACACTCCTGAAAAATAACTTGAATAGCGTAACTTGACCTAATACGATCAATCTCGTCTCAAAATCTTGGGGTGTAGGTTCTATGATCGACAAGTCCACTTTGTGAAGTCTCCACACAGCCCTTGATCTGATTGGAGCTAGACTATAACTGCGTAGTATATGATCAGGATCCCCAACTTCTACACACCTGGTTAGATACTCATCCAAAACGAAGCAATATATCAAACTTTCACAGTGCAGCCATCGATCGTTATCTACCAAGGGTGTTCGTTGTACGTATATGAAGTGTGGAATCCGATGTATGATGCCACTCTCTATTATCGAAAGTGGAACACGATCCATGTGCTGCAAGTTATCTTTGCTTTCAAACCCCAATACCATCTGCTCGAACACCAGATTCTCCGAGAGATATCTCAGAATTCCTCGATCTCTACTTTCAATTGCAAGTACCAGCAGTTTCGCCTATTAAAGCATCCTTTAAGCTTCCTCTCAACATCCCCCTTTCAAAATGTGCTGCCGGGTTCTCTATTGATGATCAGGCGATTACTTCGTTGGCTCATTCCCTGCTTTGTCCACCAGTGTGCACTGGATCTCTCGACTCTCCATACTCTGCCACTCCGCTGTGCCTTGGTTAAAGCATTCATTTCCTGTCTCATATGTAGTGAAGTTCAAGGTGCGCTTTACTCCTTGCTTCTCACTGACGGCTCTTAAAAATAGGGACAGTTACGGATTGCGTCTGCTGTCTTTTCTAGACCGCGAACCTCTCCCATACATGCTCCCTCATTGCTTCAAATTTTTACTGCAGAATTAATGGCTAGAATGATTGATGATTGCCCTCTTTCGAATTCTATTCCTTAGCAAGACCACTTTATGTTATAATATATTCAGATTGGGCGTGCACCTCCATGCGCTTAAGAGTTCCCCTGATTCTAAAAACACAATGGTATCCTCTGTACAACAATTTCTTCCGCTGGTGCCACTCTCGTAAGAAACAAATCAACACTATGTTTGGACCCCTCTCACGTAGGGGTAACTGACAACGAATCGCTGACACTCCTCCTCTTTCCAGATCTGTTCTAGGTACCACCCGGATGCCATTCGACAAGGTCGCCTCCCATCAACTGATATCATGTTCTCCGACAAAGCTTCCGGTGGTTATTTGGCAGAATGCTGGGGACGAATGAATCAGCGAGAGTGCGAACTTACTGAGAATATAAAGTGAACATTGGTGAGTGGGTCTTCCTCTCACCGACGAAAGCCCTTGCACAAGGTGATACTTTGCCACTCCCTCCGTATTAGTTACACCAATAAATCACTCACAGACCAACTTCTTTGACGCCACCTCCATCTGCAAATTTTGCCGTCGCCATATCCTGCAATATATTTACCATATCTTCATTGATTGTCCCAAACTGGACTCCGTTCGCCGTCTTCATTTTCCTGCTCTATGGTTCATAAAACCTTCTAAAAGGTTATTCCACATCTTATCTGAATCCTTCCCACTTTAAAAGTAACCTATTTCTCTTATTCTCAGGAACTGGCATTGTCATAGTGCTAGTTTAAATAACCAGTTATATTGTGCTATTATAATCAATTGTTAAAGGACATAAACACTTCTCTTCTACTTTATTAGACTGAATCTTTATTTTCGCTCATTTAAAATTTCTATTCGACATGTTAATAATAATCTTCAATGCAAGCCAAAAGGAAGCCCTACCCCATGTGAGTTTTGATTCCATTCAACCTCCCAAGCTGCTTTTTCTCTTATATGTCTCTCGTTTTCTTGTTCATATTATTTTCTCTTGTTTTCTAAACAATATTATATTTTATTCTTTTCTTTCTTCTGGCTCGGACTATCCTCTGGTGGCGGCGTCGATTGTTTTTTTCATCTGCAATATAAAAGTCAATATATACTCATATAATTATATATATATATATATATATATATATATTATAGTAATATACTTATATATATATATAGGTATAATATATTATTATATATACTTATATATATATATATATAATATATAGTATAATATAATAACTAATATATATATGAAAATAAAGAAATTTTTACTCGAGAAAGCAGAATCTTGGACCATTCTCTCTGAGCTGTACGGGCAAAACCACCACCCAACCTTCTCAACCCTCAAGATTCCCAAACATTCTACGTATATTAGTCTACTGACCACTAGAGCAATAATATTTTTTAATGTGCTTTTTATGCGCAATTAGTTTATCACGAAATTAGAATCCGAAGCAAGAAGAAAATATAAATTGAAAGACTGTTTTATGATTTCGCTACAACGCAGACATATCTTAAAAACATTATCCATTTGGATAAAAAACTTTATTGATTGTTACCATAAATAGATCATATTCGATGTCTTCAATATTTTCAATCGGCAACCTTTTTTCTACCTTTTTGTATTGCATCGTTAAGCTGACACAGTGGCACCGATGAAGCAGTCTCTTACATTTCACACATCAGCTATTATTAGTTGGTTGATATTGGCGTGAAAGTGCTAAAAAATTTTATATCTTTTTTCTTGTTTACTATGGAACTATTACCGGGTCGTTACAGAGAAAAATGTGTTGTGTCGAAAATAATTCCACGATAACAGTTTTGATAGACCTCGTGTAATACTGTTCTTTGAGATTGTAAAAACTATTTTTAAAGGTGAAACAGACGAGGAATTTGACTATCGGTGTAAAAATCTATTAGATTGTAAACACAAAGAACAGTTTTTAAAAAGATATAACTATAGAAAAAAAAGCATCCCAAAAAGAAGATAAAGACAAAAGGAAAAAAAAATTCGTGAGGATACAACTGATGAACAAATCTCAAGAGGGTGTTAATAAACGTATAGTTGAAAATGATAGTGAATGATGATCTACCATTCAGAATGTGGAAGATCTTGGATTCATGAGATCGGCGGAAGTTTGTTCCGCAATGAAAACTGATATGGCACGGTAATTTACTACTCGTCCCTGATAGTAAATGATAATATAATGAATCTGTTTTCAGTAAAATAAAACAAATAATAGATGCAATAAAGCATTACAATAAATTTGCTTTTACTGTAAAAAAGAGGTTTGAGAGAATATATCTTGTATTAGTGCTGTACCTTAGAAGATTGGCCACATATTGAGAATACATTTTATAAAGAAAAATTTGTTAAACGAAATGGGGAAGAACGAAAAAGGGGAAAGAAAAAAAAAAAAAAATAAAAAAGGGATAACACCTTGTGTGGGCTAATAATAATATTGGATTGTAGAGTTACTATAAAATACAGTTCATAGCTAAAAGTGTGGAATAAACTCACAATAGAAATAAATAAACGACCTCTTTATCAAATGTAATTTCTACCTCATATATATATTTTAAAACTTTTTCATAATAGAACCCGAATAATATACATATATATATATATATAGATATATATATATATATATATTATATATAATATATATTATATAATTATAATATCATAGTATAATATATATATATATTAATATATATTATATATAATAGAGAGAGAGAAGAGAGAGAGAGAGAGAGAGAGAGAGAGAGAGAGAATAGCCTTTTGCACATGTTGAAAAGACCCGGAGAACTGAAATAGTCGCTATGTTTGTATGCTGCCAGCAAATTCAAAATACCCATTCTTAACAGTTTAGGGCGGATAATATTGTGACCATTGTCAAGATATTGGAAATCCCTAGAGCCTTAGTAAGAAATTACAAGAAAGTCTTAGCTAATCAACATCAACAATTGGGGATGTCATACCTTTTATAGTTAGCCTTACAACCGCTATTAAGAACACTATGTGATAAACTTGAAATATCTGAACAATTATCGTCATTGCTTGACGTTTATCATAGGATAGTTGAAAGCAAATGATTAGTTAGTTACATGACGCAAACTTTGAAACCTGAACATAACATAAAATTTAATAGACTTGAACATGAGTCTATGTAAAAAGAAGCGACAATATTCATTAGACTATTAGAGGTAAATTTTTCTCATCTCAAATAATTGATCAAGTAAAATATTCTAGCTCGGCTTTGTGACATGAAATTTAAAAATAAACATTTAGACTTAAGTGAGTCAAAGGAGATTTTACTCTCCATCAGCGGGATTCAAACACTGGACTCCGCGTCGCAGAGTTAACAGATAACCGGACGCTCTAACCACTAGGCCATCCACTTTCCCAAAGAACGTTTCAAGCGTAGTTTTTAAAGCTCCCGGTTTTCTCATCCCATAATTGCTGAGTACTCAAAGGCCAGCCCCCGAAAGAGTGAATCTTCACCAACACTTATTCCAGTACGCGTACATCACTAACTGAGACGACTCTAGTATAGATATTACTTCCAGTAGTGACGATAAAGAGAAGAATATCGCAAGCAGCACATTGTTAGATTTCATAAAAAAGTGTCACAAAAAAAGACTAGGTCCACAGGAAGATGCCTTAAAATGGTGGAAGTTTAAAAGCAAAGAGTATCCAGATTTGGAAAAGTTGCTTGCATAATCTTAAGATGCTCTCCGAGCAGTGGTGCCAGTGAAAAACTTTTCAGTGGCTCTGAGCCTATCTATAATGACACGTACTCGACTTCATGGAAATAAAGTCGAAAATATTTTATTTTTAAAATATAACCTACCCATAATAAAATTTGAGTATTAACAAGGAATAAAGAATGTTAATAACATTAATATTAAATTAATCATTTTTCAAAAGAAAGAAAGTGATTGGTGGGATACATGAAGAGTTATTTCCCAGTCCCATATTCTAGAAACACGATATATTTATGAGAAAAAACTGCAATGTTTTAAATAGATTCATACTGAGGTAAGGGCGTAACTCCAATGCCATTATAATATTATATATATAGTATGATATTATATATATATATTAATATATATTTATATATAGGTATATTATTATATATATATAATATATAATATATAACTATAGTATATTAATATAGATTATGTTAGATATTATTCTATATATATCTAATTATATTATATATACTATAATATATCTATTTTTTATTATAGTATATAGATATATATATATATATACATATATATATTATATAATATATGATATAACGTATATATATACTAATATATATATATATAGATTAATAATATATAGCACTTTGTAGAATAAATAATTATTCTCTTAACATTCTTTTTTCTTATATAATTCATATACAATATATATATATAATATATTATATATATATTATTATATAATATATAATAGTATATATAACTATATATTATTATTATATTATATATATATCATAGATATATATAATATTATATACCTATATTTATACCTAAATATATACTTTAATATTATATATATATATATATATATATATATTATATATATATCACCATTTCCTGTATGTCTGCAAAAAAAAAAATCTCAATATTTCACTTTTTCGAAAAACAATTTTTTTTGAAAAAATTAAATATTGATATTTTTTTTTACTCATTCTATCAACATCAAATTTTTAGGGCGTATACAATCGGGCGAGATACATCTTTTTTACTTAGATACTTTTGTGTATACTCAAAAAAAAATTTTTTTAAATATCTAAAAAAAAAATTCTGAAAATTTGTTCCAAGAAAAAATTCAAAACTACTGCAAATAAAAGAAACTAATCTAAATTAAAAAAAAATCTGTATCTCCCCCGTCTATAAATGTCCTGAAATTTCCATGCAGGTCGGATGAACAGAGAAAAAAAATATCGCAATTTTTCAATTTGAAAACCCAAAAATAGTAGGTTTCGAAAATCGACCATTGCACAGATATGAGGTCAAATATCAAAATTTCGCTCTTAAATAATTTAGATAATAGTTCAATCTTTGAATAGTTCAAGTTTGAAGCCATTTCAAAAAAAAATTGTAGGAGGAGTATCGACAAATGTCAAAAACATAGGTTTTCAAAAAATGAAAATACCAAAACATTGACTACAGACAGAAAAACACTCGAAAACAACGTTTTAGACGTTAGAAAAAGCTGCGGTTTGGTGTTTGTTTACTTGGTCAAAATCGGCTGAAGATTAAAAATTTTATGTCCAATTTTCGAAGGGGGAGGGAAATGGGGCTCAATCCGGAGTAAAAATTGGACCTTGCCCTTAACTTATTTGTTCAGTTCTAATTTCATTACCTACTCAACCTTACTGGCATTAATACTATGAATATAATTCACGCTGTACATTTAGAATCTTACTGTTTGATAAATTCCAAACATAAGGCATGTCCCATTACTTTTATTTTTGGGGGGATGCAGCCCCACAGTTCCTATGGTTGAGTCGCCATTGATGGTCCCAATACCTTTTGGGAAGCTTTTCCTCAATAGATCATTCTCGAGACCATTTTCTACACAAAAAATTGAATGCAATCGAATTTAATAGGTTTACTTTTAAAATTTTAATATTTACATGGGATGTATAAATATGAAGCTCTAATATAAAATCAATTAAAAATAAAATTGCAAAATTCCTGTAAGTTCACTCTTTTAAAACATAAATTTCACAGTAGATAAATATAAAACTCTAAGCTACAATTAATTTGTAAAGTAAAACATGAATACAATAGTTTAACTGATCTATTTAAAAGAGATGTTATTAAAAATTATATTGTAACAGCCTAACTGTACCCTCCTAATGTTCAATTATTTTCAATTTTGCAAAATATTGAGAAATTGGAACTACTCTCTTTCAAAAGGATAAATTTGGGAACCCTATTCTTTAAAAGAGGCATCTGGGGTAGGTGTTCTTCAATGATTCAAAACATTAAATCCGGCAATAGAGAATTCCTTCCACTCACTCCATTTAATTTTCTTGTGAAGGTTTCAAGCCTTATTATTTGCTTCCGTCTTTAGTGCGAACTAGGTTTTTTACAACACCTACTTTAAAATATAATCAAAATATAAATTTATTAACTAGGTATAAATATTAAAAATAAAAATAAAACTCAAGTAAGATTAAAATGGAAATTTAGCAAAAGCAAAGAAGTAATAAAAAAAAGGCTAGAATATTCTGCAATCAAAACTTTATCATTGGATGAAAGGTGTAATTTAAGAAGCTTTATCATTTAAAGTTAGTCGTAGTTTTCATATACGAAGGCCATCATAGTTTACGAATTCAGGAGTGAAGATGATTGTTGAAGGATGGAGAAACTGGAAGATGGGAAGGGATGAGTCTTCATAGTCTAACATTAGAGACTAGAGTGCTCTGGAGAGCAAAAATGGGAGGCTAGTTTTAAAGGAAACTCCAACTTGTTTATTAATCCTCATTTTCAATTGAAAACCAGTTGGGCCTATGTACGCCTTTATTATATATGACACAATTAAATAGATAAACAAATGAGGATCTGAGAAGTAAGTTCTTATGTAAGGAATCTTTGGGTATAGTTTTTGTTTAGGTATAGAAGGTGAGTAGTGAAGTGGGTTTGAATAGTTTTGTGGCGAGGAAATCGTTAGTACTTTCATCAGATTGGAATTTTTTTAAATAAATTAAAATTAAGGATTATTGTGAAAAATTTCACCTCTGTGTAAAATAAACAACAGTTAGATTAGATTTTAAACGCTTTATAGCACGAGTTTATCCTTTTCCTTTTGGAAGTCATGGACCATTTTGAAAATTTGGTACACCGCTTTTAATCTCGAATACGGAAGCAACGAATAAGACTTTTTTTTATATATTTTTTTAAGAAAAACACTTAGTGTACCTACATTCACTTTAATATAAAACATACATAATCTTTGACTTCTATAACTACGTAACTATCGCACGTGATGCAGAGATTGCGAAAAGGTTTGAAAAGAAACTGATATTTCTTGAATCAATGTCTTTCATAATAATCGATAAAAACTATTAAAAAAACATTACCTAAGGAAAATTACCATACCCAGTACCCACAATATCATTTGACAAATGTTATGATAGTTGCTAAGCAATTCATTGACTATGCAAGATAATAGGTTAAGATTTTGTTAGAAAAAAAAAGAGAACTTGTATATAAGGATTCGCTATCAAAGGTTGATATGCCACAATGTCGAAAGGAGAGGAAGCATTTAAGTAACTGATAAAATTTTGTCTCGCAAAGTTTATTTGATATTAAAGGAATTTTTAAATTATTTATAGACATAACAAATGCATTCCTCCTATAAATAAATAAATTTATAGATATAACAAATATATTCTTAATAAAAATATTAATTCATAAATGGATAATTAAAAATAATTACGCGTGAATGCTTTAGCCTACTAATTCAGCGCTCTTTGCGGGCCCAAATTTAACTGTTAAGGGATCGCAAATATGGGCCTAACCTTTCATTATATAATATATATATATATATATATTATAATATATATATATTATTTTTACTACTATATATACTATATATAATATATATATAATAATATATTATATATACATATATATATATATATACTATTATATTATATATTGCCGGTCAGCCTCCTAGAAGCAACATGGCACTTAACAAAAATAAACCCAACACGGTACAGGAAATATAACTGAAACCATTTAAATTAATCCAGAGACATTTTTACCAATGAATTAAAAAAAATACAATAAAAATAACGCCTTTGAAAAATTTAAATAGTTAAAAATGTTGTCATTACCATGTCATGATTTACCATTTTCTGATAAAACGAAGAAGCTCGCTTACTCCGAGTAGCACGAAGATGCCAAGTATGTTGAATTTTTTTTTCTTTTTGTCACTAAAAGAATTCCACGGCGTAAACAAGAACGTGGTGGCAAGATGTCGGTGGTTTCTTCCTACCGGAGGGACGACTCCGGGGACTTCCGTCCCCCCCTTCTGTCCTCTCCGCTTCCCGCGCCTTCGCAACCCCCCCTAAAAAAAAGGAGTATAAAAAGAAAAAAATTCAATATTTTTTCCAAACATTTTAATTTAAATTATGTATTATTTTGTGAGAAACTTTTAAATTGGTGACGAAAAATTTAGCCTCGGGAATTCACAAGAAAAATTTCTTCGACTCTAAAATTATAATAGTATATTAAGGGTGGCTATTAATATCATTTAGGAATAAAATAATTTAGTTTTTTTAAGTTTCATCGATTGAAATTTGTGTTAAAAATCAAAATGCTTTATTTTTCAATAGCCTGTTTATAATTTGTTCTTAGTTACTCATGGCATGAGTGCTTTTCTTGCAGCGCCTGGCCGTATAGTTATATATATATATATATTTTGTAGATAATAGTACAAGAATGTTTATATATAAAGTGAATATAAATGATCTTAAAAAAATAATTACGTATATATATATATATATATAATTTAATATTATATTAAATATATATATATATATATATATATATATATATATATATATATATATATTTATGAGGCAAAAAAATTTAATACTGAAACTTGCGCAGTTAGTCGACGGGGCATAGCTTTTATAGAACGTGTTCCCAGTTGTGAAATGGAAGTTGTGTTGTGCAGATGTTGGAAATGGGTCTCACGACGGAGGAAAAGGTTTTCGTAGTTACGTATTATTTCCGCTCATACGGAGGTGGTAGTTAAATGGGACCGAATTTGAAACTGGTGGCAGAACAATTCTGAGAGAGATTTTAATAGGGCACCATCAAGTAACTATTATGATGCCACATGAATAGACAGTGGTATCGACCGGGGGACCAGCCATACCGCTCGAGAATCTCTAGCCATGCTGCAGGAAAACTTTACGGGAATAATCATTTCACTTGCTACTGACTTTCCATGCCCATCCCATTACCCCGATCTCACACCACCTGACGCCTACTTGTTTTTGAATGTTGAAAGAGAGAATGTTCAAGATCCGCGCCAAGAACTGTTGTTGTCTTACGCGACCAAATAGTTACCTTTTGCAGAGGTCTGGAGCAGCCTCTCTTCCGCTATATGTTAGAGAATCTGCGTGAACTATATGAGCGCTGTCTACAGCGACGCGGAGCACACTACGCAAACCGTGGTAAATCAACACGCTGATAGTGTGTATGCTAGCTTCTTTTGGGAACCTCACAGATGACAACCAGGTAATAATACTGTTCATCTTTTCATTTCAGTACTGTATATTCTGGCGCATCCTATATATATATATATATATATATACATTGAAATTTAGTATAATAATACATTGCTAGATCAATATATATATAATATATAATATATATATATATTATATATATTATATATTATATATGTATATATATATTATATATATATATATTATATATATGGTAAAACTTTAATTTTCTTTCTGACCTTCGATTTCGATATATCGAAATCATATATCCGATGCCGATATCTATCGATATCGATATATTATATAATGTTTATATATATAATATATATTTATTATTAGTATATATATATATATATATATATATATATATATATATTATATAATATTTATATAATTATATTTTTTATATTATATTAATTATTTATAAAATTTAAAAATTCCCATTTATTCTAGACTTTCAAAATGTAATATTATATATATTTTTAATTATATATTATATTAGCTCTAGAAGAAGCCACAATCCATATCTCAAAAAACTACAACAGCTCCGGGAAAAGCAATACATTGTTGGGGATGCTGGGTACAATTTTTTAGTTGCGGAAAATGTTTTAAAAAAAAAAAAAAAAAAAAAAAAAAAAAAATTGTTAATATTATGATTAATATGATTAGAAAGCTATTTAGAGACTTTTTTATACGTTACTCGTTAAAAATAAATAGACTTTCTACTAAATTTGTTTTTTTTTTTTAACTAAAAGAATACCCAAGGGTATACCGCACCGATGGCAGGAATGTCGGGGTCTCTCGGCCCTTCCGGGGGGAACTACGTGGTTGGACTATTTCCCCCCCCCGGGGAGGGGTCTCCGGAACCCCCGCTCTTTGTCGTATTTGGGTGTCGCGGGGGGTATTTGGGTGTCCCCTACGGGTATGGGAAACGTCCCCCCCTGTGCTTCCCCGTCGGCTCGAGCCCCCTACATTGCCGTTGAATACCTTTACAAAATAATATTATATATATACTATTGTCCCCTGCTGCTCGAGCTCCCCCCAAAAAATAATCCAATTTGTTTATTTTTTTATTTATTTTTTTTTTTTTTTTTTTTACTTTTCCTAACAAATTTTCCTAACCAAACATATTGTATATATATACGTGTCTTGCAAAAATTAAACAATCTATAACTGTTGGTTCACTGGCATCTTAAGATAGGTTACTACCCTGAACTGTTTCGTTTATGACTTCACCCAAAGAGAATAACATCAAGAAAACAAATAAAAGTAAACCTATATGTTGAAAAAAAAAAAACAATAAAAAAATATGGGGAGAGAAACAGTCTTATACTTCCGAAATTAGGGTGGGCCACAAAATTCACGAACCTAGGTATGGACCAAAGGTTTGGCCGAAAATTAGGTGGGATCATGTCTAGTACACGGTTGCTGCGCAAACGTTATTTGGCGAACAACCCCTTCTTCGGAAGGGTTATTGCAAAAATTAGGGTTTTTACTCCAAAAATAGGAGATAGCCGAATAAAATTTAAGGGCTGCCAAACAATAGGGTTTTGCCCGAAATAACTTTTAGGTGCTTCGTGTCCATCCAATATATTAGGGTTTTGTTGGCTCCAATCTTCACAAAAATATATTTTAGGTAGGTGCTGCGACGAACTTAATTACGTGGGCACAAAATGACCCATGGAAGACCAATAGGTTGGTCGCAAAAAGTCAAGGCCCAAAAAGGTAAGGCCCAAAAAACCATAAGTTCATAAGTCAGGGTATAAAAATATTTTTCTAGTGTGTTCAAAAAGGTCAAGCCCAAAAAAGCTCTAAAGGTCCCAAAAAGGTAAGGGCAGTGTAAGAAATTGGGGTCGATAGAACGTTAGCAGATTATGTAAAATCGCCAGCGGTTTGGTTCAAATATGACCCAAACACCGAGAATATGACCCCTCCTAACTACATCATATATATATATATAAGATATATTATATAATATATTATAATAATTATATTATATATATTATTATATTATATATATATATATATATAATATGTATATTAATATATATATATATTTATATATATAATATATATATATATTATTATAATATTATATTTACATTTCTATCAATATTATATATAATTGTAGTATTAATATATAATATATATATAATAAATATATATATTATATATTCATATATATATAATACTATATATATATAATATATTAATCCTCATATATTATATATACAAACTATTCATATTATCTACGAAAAAATATAATAGAACCCAACTATATAGATCGCTGAAATAATATTTTTAAATAATATATATATATAAAAATTGAGTAATATATATACTATATATTAATATATATAATATATATTTACTCTATGTATACTTGTTTATATATATTATATAATATTATATATTATAGATATTATATATATAATTTTTCTAATATATTATTATTATATAGTGATAATATATTAATTATTATTATATATATATTATATATATATATATATTTAGTATAGATTTATATATAATATTAATACATAAAATATATAATGATATAAAATATTATGTATATTATTATATATTATATTACTAATATATACATAATATATATATATATATATATATAATAGATTAGATATGTTATAATCTATATATATATAAATATATATATATATACTATAATATATATAAAAAAGAGAACTATATATATAAATTTATATTATATATAATGTATAAATTATATATGAGTTATATACTAAATTTTATATATATTCTTATATATATATATTATATATATTTATATATATATTATATATATATATATATATATATATATATTAATATATTATTATATTATAATATATATTAGTTTAAGTTTCATCAATGTACATCATACACTAAAGCCTCAAGTAGAGAAAATTATATTATCTATTAGAAAGATAGAAAGATGTAAATGAGACCCCAAATAAAAAACAACTTGCAAATTAAAGATATAATTTTGAAGATGATACGAGAATGAAAGATAGGTCGATAGTAGTTAGCGGGCTAAGAAATTTTATAAAAAAAAAATAAAGAAGCAAGAGAAAAAAAATGTTGGGCTAATGAAGCAGAGTCAGTCACACTATACCTTGATTACTCATATACTGATCCAACTTTTTCATTAAGGTTGAAAGAGTTACCATCAAAAACATTTTGCAGCAAATCATTCAAAAATTCTATCACTATGTTACTGAAGAAATATTTTCTGACATTCAAATAGCAGGCCTTTTTTACTTTTTTGATATGACCCTTGATGAGCCTATAAGCAATTTTCTAATCCTCTGGTATCTCACAATTATTAGGGCAGCACTCGCCTGCATAACAGACACTTTTTCATGCTACATTTTCCTCACTTGAGTTTCAATCACAATATACAGAATACACAAAATCTAAAACATGCTCATGCAAATCCACAAAGTCATCCTAGGTAGTACTTGTCAATAGGCTAACGTACTTACACACAAAGTCTACAACTTAAAATAAAGAAACTAAAAACTATATATAAAGTATATACATGCTAACTAACCACACTACAGCTTTATTACCTTTATAGTAATATACAATTAACCTTTATAACTACAGTAACTAAGAACCAGCCAATTTGGCTTAGTCAAAACATACTATATGATACCAAAAAACCATCCATATAAATATCCAGTCCCCTCTTAAATGATGTTGATGCAATCGAGTTGCACTTAACAACCTCCTGTTGCAAACCATTCCAAAATTTAAAACCCTATTACTAAAGAAAATTTACTTTTATATAAAGCATAGTTGACTTTCTTCTTAATTTTCTATTATGCCCCCTGATCACCTGTCAGTGTTCTCTTTACTATGAAAAATTTATTGGTCTCTGTATAGGGGAGAGATATAAATATTTTGGTAGTAGTGTGTGTATTATGTTCCCTCTGAGAAATCGCCTTTCTACAGAAACATTCAAAACTCCTTCAGCTCTCCTCAGAAATATAATCCTTGTTGTTGCACTCTCTCTAGCAATATCTTAGTCTTTCTTTAATAAGGGGCCAAAATTGTGCAAAATACTCTATTATGGCTAACAGTGAGTCGTATTATAAGTTTACTTATTTTACTTCCTTGCTCTGTAAAACACATTGCGATTTATCACGTCTAGCATCTTATTAGCTTTATGCCTTGCTTCCAACACTGATATGCTACTTTCAAATTACTGTTTATATCACACTTAAATCTTTTTTTGTCCACAGACTCAAACCAATCCCTATTCATATTGTAGTTAAAACTTTTTTTGAGTAACCTAGGTGAAAACAAAATGTTTGTTTTAACTATTAAATCATTTTGTTTGACTCACCCAAAAGGTTTACCAAAATCATTTTGAATCTTTATACATCCTTCCACTATTTCGTAACTGAGTGGCCACTTTGGAGTTATCTGCAAAGGTTTAGAAACTTTGCTATTTAAGGGGTCCCTGGGTCAAATCATTTATAATATATTTATTATATATATAATATATAAAATGTAGTATCTATAATATATAATTCTTATATCATATATATATAATATAATATAATAATTTATTTTATATATTTATATATATATTATAGTATAAGATTATTATATCTTGGTATATATAATCTATAGATATTATCATATTATAATACACATATATTATCTAAAATTATCGATTTATAAATAACTTATATTTAATATCGATAGGTCAGAAAGATTCTTATCAACTATTACCATATATTTATATATATATTATATATAATATTATATATAAATATTAATTATATATAGTATATATTATATATATATATATATATATTAATTATTATTAATATAATAATATAATTATATATTTATATATATTATATATAAATATAATATATATATTTAATAATTATATATATTAATATATATATATATTATATATAGATTATATATATATATATATATATATTAATTATTAATATTATATTATTAAGGAACAAATAGTGGTGCCCTCAGCACTTGAAATACTCTGTTAGAGACACCACTTCTATGGTCCTTATTTTCCCCTATTGATCTATGATATTTGGATTTGCCAATGTTCTAGTACACAGATTAAGTATTTTGTTTTATTTTGTCTTCTATTTCCTCAACTTACTTTATTGTTAAATTCTCACCGATAACCATGTACCACCCACCTATCTCATATCTATTGCAATAACTCTTCATCCATCTTATGTGGGAACCTTTATTCAGAAGCTTTATCTAAGCTCAATATTAATATCAACTTGATCAGTTGACGTTCAATACAACTTCAATAATTTCAGTTGTAGTAATTCAATATCGCTGTAAAAAAAAGGTAATGTGTTCTGACATATATACCACTTTTTCTAAACACATGATGGGTCATACTATACTTGGTATTACTATTATAATTTAATTTCTATTAATATTCGTGCTTTTCTCATCGCATTTATCGCAGTATATCTTTTCCAGAAGCGCAGTCTTCCACGCACACAGGCGACTAGGTTCTAGAAGAGAACAATAATTTGGGCTCGACATGTTACTCTTCACAAAATCATATCTCTTCTTCAGCTACCTTAATATTAGTATAAATTAACATATGTTAACGGACCATAATGTGCTCAGATTTCATATTGCAATATTGGTACCTAACGAAGATTTTAGGTGATCGATTGTTAAAAATTCAAAACTATACAGACATGGCGCTTTGCTATGCTTGGTTTACTATGTCTATCCTTCCTTCAGAAATTTTATCAGTGATTAAACCATCAGGGTGGCCTCAGCATCTTTTACTTATGTTAGCAATCTGGGGTTCATATGGGTAAAGAATGGGATTTTATCTTTGCCTTCCTGTTTCGACTTCATCATCAAAGGTTTTCATATTTCACTAGTGATAGTCTCAGTTATGATGATCAGTTTCTAATCTCTGCAATGGTTATGAGGTTCCAAGTTCAGGTTACTTATTATTCTTAAATCCTACCATGTTGTTAGCAACACTAGTAAAGCTATACAACTCAGGCATATTATAATCATGACATTTGAGGTATTCAGAATATACTTATTCCAACAACTACACATAACTTATTTATACATTCAATTTTTAATTAGACTAAGGTTAATCTGTCCTATTATTTTCATTGCTTCTACAAACAAATTATTTTATATTAGACTCTAAAAAACTTTTCAGGTCCTTATTACTATTCTTGGCTAAATTTACTTTCTGCCTCTTTCTTTGCCTTTTCTTATTGGACTGCGTCTCGAAGGTTGTCAAATTTCTTCTCTAACTACTTTCTTGTTAAGAAATCTTTCTATAAAATTCATACCCCTCCGGATAAATTTCTACTATCCTCTCTAATGAGCATTTTATCATATTGGAATTTATCGCTTTTGCCTTTTATTCTGGTACTCTTCTACTTTTCATTCACATATAATTTTTAATCACTATTTACAATATGTCTGTTCCACTTTCTATTTCTTGTCTCCACTCCTGTATGTCGACAGCATTTCTACTTGTTTGTTTATTTATTAAACATAAAGCCCGTTATAACTACTTCAAGTTTCAAATTAAAATTTGCTTTATAGATTACAAATTAATAAGTGTATGCTCATTGAAATAGTTAAATAAAAAAAATAGGAAATTAACTAGTACGTAACAATTAATATTAAAGCGAGATAACTGGCTGAGTATATTTTAAATATCAAAATTATTAATCTATGAATTCATGTCTCACCAAATTTGGGTGATTATAAAATCTCAGCTACTATTTTTTTCCACAAAAATTAATGCTTTTGAATTATAACTTAAGGATTTAAAAATCCAAAACTTATTTGGTGTATCAGATATATTCTATCACTAAATATCAAATAAAATCTTATAAAGGATTATTATTAACCTAGTGTCACTTAAATGTTTCACTATTAACATACATTTTATCCCGTACTTATAACTATTATTACTACTTATCAATATTATATACCCCAACGGTATTAAAGGGAATCTTATTTTATTATTCGGATTGTGTAGTACCTTGCGATAACTACTCGATTATACTCTTCTTCAGTGAAAAAAGAAGATTTGTGACAATCAACGTTTCATAAAGTGGTTTCTTTTTTTGACCTGGAATTGTTGGGTATATTTACAAATGAATGATAGGTATGCACCATATTATTTTTATACATACTCACACACACAAAAATAGTAATATAGTGGCGAGAATGTATTAGTTCAAATATTTGATATCTGAAACTATCATTACAAAACTGTGTAACCTTAAACTTTAACACTAACCTGTAGATTGCTAACCCTAACCTTTAAATTTTTAGTAACCTTATAAACCTAAATAGACCTAATAACCAGTGATAGCACTTAACACAGGTTAAGGGACCCATAACACACCAGTGTAACATATTGATACCAATAGCCCTTAATAAGGTCTCTATTTTCAGGTAACTGTTGTTACAGCCCCGCCTAAAGCTTCAAGGTCAGACAAACCCTTTAAACGAATTCAGCTAACCTTAATGATAGGTTCTTTTAAAAGGATACGTAAAGTAATAAAATTTTATATGAGCTTCTTCACTCATGTCTAAAATTCAATATATTATAGGGAGGAGAAGACGTTGATTTTATTTCAACGATACTGATTACTCCAAAAATATTAGTAGAGGATTAAGATCCTTGTAGGAATTATATTCTTGAAAATAATAGTATTCGATAGATTTAACGATATCTCGAAAAAATTAATTTGAGGATATGATACGGAAAAAAAGTTAATCTCTAAGATATGAAGATCATGGAGCGTATACATATATTACATGATAAAAAAATTACATCTATTATTTAACTTCTCAGTATTATTTTACTTTAAATTGTTAAATTAATTCTTATTATATTATGAATACTGTTAATCTTATATGCTGACACTTCAAAACGATATAAGTAAATACAAGATTAAAGTCCAATAAATACTATTTATTATACCTTTAAATATTTCTAATTAAACATTATAATAATTTTGGGTATTTGGTTATTATTTTTGTGATACATAACTTTACTATACTTAAAATAAATCAATTAAATTATTTAACCCAGTATATATTTTATTATATAATGATAACAAATGGTTGAAAATATTACAAGTTTTTATATTGTTAAAGTACCATTATATATGACTTGATCATATATATAAGTTTGAAATATTAACTGGTTATTATTGTTTCATATCCATAATTATAAATAAATATTACATATTAGTTGAGCGGTTTGAAGTTAGTGCTAATTTAGGTAAATGTGAATTTTGCATTTTAATCACTGAAAGAGATTTTGTGTACATTACCATGGTGGGCTTCGCCTGCCCAAAAATAATAATACATAAATGAAATATTTTGTTTAATTCAAGAGTTCTATCATACTACTTAAAACAATTTTCCTTATTATTCGGTTAATATGTGTGCACAACTTAAAACTCCTAGGCAGTAAGATCCAGTATGTCTCGCACGCTTGATTGATTTGATGTAATGCAAGGCTATATGACAACCTCACCAGTATGTAAAAGCTACGTTTTTTCTGCCAGGTTTTGTGATGTATGAGTTCGTGTCATACATTTCTTGAAGCTTATTAGTAGCATTAAATACGTTTTAAAGTCTTATTTATAAGTTCAGGTGAGGATAGAGGAAGATTTGGTACGGAAAGAAAACCCTTTGATGTTTTTGGCAATTCCTGAGGCAAATGTAATTATGTTAGTGGCCTTGTTATGAACCATTAACATTTTTAATGCACGTAAGGACAAATTTACAGCACATAGTTGCACATTACTGATATTAATTAAATCAAAGTAAGATCTAATCGAGGAGTGCAATACTTATTAGTGAGTATTTAATCTTTGACGCTGAAAAATTATAATTTTGATATTATTTGTAGAAAGAAAAATAATAGTTGGCTAATGTGAGGAAGTGTCTCGTATATAATATAGGTCTTGAAGGGTTCTAATTAAGAGGTGTTACTCGTTGAATCGACCTTGAGTAGGAATATCTTGTCAGGTAATATTTTCTGTTATTAGGACATCAAAAGTGGGAGTATGGTTGGTTTTTCATAAAATGGTTCTCAAGAAGTTTTTTGAATGTCTCCTAAACATAATTTTACCTGTAAGATTCTTCTATAACACTTAGGTCGGATTCACCGACACCCTTTAGAACTCCTTCAGAAACCTTAATATAACGAACACTTACATTTTTACCACCTTTTAATTTTTATATCCTAACTAAATAATAACTTTTTATATTAAAATTTTATATGTATTAAAATTTTCTCCAATGTATTCTTAGAAGAATATATAATACTCTAATAGTGTCTACTTTACCATCTTCGAATTTTTAGTTATCATTAATGTAGAATGTAAAATAGTAGATTGTGTCTGAGCACACGCTACTTAATTAGTGGTGACCACTTGAGTATATGCCCGTTCAATGAATCGGGCTAGTGTATACATTAGAACAGGCTCACAACTAATAATCGTACTTTATTCAGGGATTAGTTAACAAACACAAGAGGATTTTTATTTCTTTACCGTATCAATTTTTCCTCATATTTACTCTCCTTACTTCTTTACTCATTTATAAACTCCATACGTAGCCATTATGAACCATCAGTAAAAGAATCATGCCCAAACAGCGCACAACGACTTCATATCAGAATTTTAGCTAGTGCACCTATCTGATACTCGCGACAGAAAATCTTTTGGAGAGCCCTTAGCTATTATTACCTTGATTAATATTAGTTCCGAATGCACTCTGTAAATACTATAAACATTCTAGATTTATTTCTCTAATAATTTCATAAATACTTTAATATTTTTTTTTTATATAGTAATAAAAATTATGTCTTTATAACTTTCATTTTATTATACTGTTATAAATATGAATTTTTAAGTATATTAATAGTATAGTTTTCACAAAACCAATCCATAATATTTTATTGTTAATTTAGGTCTTATAAATAGTTTTGGAGATTTTAATATCTTGTTTTATCACTTCTGATGATGGTTCATCCAGGTATGGTATAAGGTTAGTAAAATATACAGAATATAGGTTAATAATAATTTAATTTTTTTGTATATTTATTTTTGTAATTTTTTTGGTTAAATTTATCCTGAAGAAGTATTTTAAATCTTTGATATTTATTATTATAATTATGTATATTGTATATATATTTAATTTATTTTATATAATTATCGTAAATATATATATATTGCATTGTTTCATATATTATTTATTAATATTTACTTATAGCTAAGATTGATTGCTCACTTAGCTTTAGCGACGAATAACGTTTCTAGTAAATATTATTAACTATGGCACTTATCCTATCTGGTGTTTTGTACTTTCTTTTTCATCTATAAATTGAGGTTCCCTAGAAACATATTACCAAATTCCCTGCAAAGATATATTATATATATTTAATTAATTATTAATATATATATTAAATATATATATTTATTAATATTTATTTAGAATACTTTTTGCACATGATCTTAATATTTATTATGTATTTTGTTGAAATAGAATATAGCATATTATTTTTTAGGTTAGGTTGGACATCTATATGGGAAAGCTCATTTGGTGCAATAACAATTATATTATATAAATATATTTATAATATATTTATTAATATATAATTATATTATATTTAAATTAATATATTAATTAAATATAATATAATTTTAAATTAACCTAAAATATGAAATAATAATAATAAAAAATAGACATATTGATGACTAATAAGGTATATTATTATCACATTTATACCTATATATTACTAATATATAATATAAAATAAATAAATTAATTATATTATATAATTATTATTACTATCGGTTTATTTATTATGATTAGCGTGGATTTATTTAGGTGGGGTTATATATATAAATAGCTGCTAAAATTACAAATATATATATATTTAATTTTATATATATTAATATATATATATATTATATATATATAATTAATATTATATATAATATTATATATATATATAATTTAATATATTATATATTATATATTATATTATATTTATTATATATATATATATATTAATAATTATTAATATATATATTTTAATATTATATTACATACTAATAATATATATATATATATATATATATATATATATATTATATATTAATATTTATATATATATATAATTATATTATATAATATTATTATATAATATATTTATATTATATTATTATATTATAATTTATTATATATATATTATATTATTATTATTATATATTATATATATATATGATTATATTAATATATATTAGTATAATATATATATATATTATAATATACTATAATAATAATTAATATATTATATTACTTCTGTTATATATGACTTTTAGTATATAATATATTGATCGTAGTAATTGACGATAACTTGAATGAACCTTTTATTGCAATCTAGTGATATATATTTCTAATTCGTTTATATATGATTAACTATATATGATATACCAATAGATAATATATATATGTTATATATACTATCATGTATATGTCTCGGATCTATGTATAATGCATGTTATATTGCGTCATAATATTAATTCTATCTATAATATTCTATATATTACTCAGATAGTATAGTATATATATATATATATAATACATACAGTATTATTAAGGGGATCATAAGGTGTATATAATATATAGTGAAGAGCTTTTTAATATATATATATTAATTATATATTATATATATAATATAGTTATATAAATATATAATATAATATTAATATATATTAATATATATAATATATATATATATATTAATTATACGGATATATATATATATTATATATATATATATATAATATATATATATAATATATTATATATATATATATTAAATATATATATATATATCATATATAGAATATATATTATAATAAAAATATATATATAATATATTTATATTATATATATAATATACTATATTATATATATATATTATATATATAATATATATATATAATAGTATTATATATATGTATAATAACTACATAATTTATGGAATTTGAATTTAGGTAAAAGAAATTAAATCTTACTGGGACCATATTGACCCAGTAAAGCTGCATGTCCTGATGTTTATATGGACAATTCTGAAGGAGGATAGTAACAGCATTGAAAGACAATGTATTTGATTTTTAAGGGATCTATAACATTTGGTGATGAATAACAGAATGGACTGGAAAAGCATATGTTTTTGACTTTGTCCTATGGTATAATGAGGTAATAGAGTAGCATGCTTACATCTCTGGTTCTCTCGTTTGAAAATTTACTTGAAAGTCATTGAGAAATATTTGAAGAAAGACATACAAGGTGTGTGTATGACTCCCAGCATGGTTTTAGAGAGAGGAGGATTCAGATAAACCTTTTAGAATTGACAGGAATACATTTTGAGGGTGCATTGCACAAGGATGGTGTGTAGCTATATATTTAGACCATCAAATCTTTTGATAAGATCATCACAAAGGCTGATGAAGGTATTGCAATGTTGGTAGGTATGCGGTAGATGTCGTCTGCATAAATAATTAGTTTGGTGGAATAGAAAACAAGTAAGTGTGACAACTGATGTAGATGGCCACAATGTCAGCTCATCATGGGAAACTGTTGAAGAAATTGGTGTCCTTCAGAGTCGTGCTATAAGGTGGCCCACTATTTGTTCCTCATAAATATAAATGATTTAGACTTAAGGACTTAAATGTATTGGGATCTCTAAGATTTTGAGAAACGTAAAAAGCAGACTAGTATGTTAATTATGTGTAAAGAAAATAGTGAGGGATGTATAAAAGATCAGCCTGACTTGGATAAACTTCTTGGTTGGGCGGATATAAGTTGCCTAAAAGAATTTTAATGGTAAAGAAGTGTAAAGTTCTTCACCTAGGTACTCAAATAAAAGTTTTAAACTAGGATATAAATGGTTGGACTAAAAAGATTTAGGTGTGTGACTATAAGCAGTTAATTTTAAAAGTAGCTAATGAGTCTTTATGTGAAGCAAGGCATAAAGCTAATAAGAATTTCTAGGAATAATAAATGCATGTCGTTTAAAGAGAAAGGAAGTTATGAAGTAAGCTGTTATAATAGCTATGTTTGTCGTATTAGAGTATTGTGCTCACTAGTTTGGACCCTTATTGGAGGAAAGACGTAATATGCTTGACGAGAGTGGCAAACGAGAAGACAACAAGGATGATTCTGTATTTGAAGGTAAGAGCTATGACGAGAGGGCTGAGGAGTTAGGAATGTTTTCCTGTAGAAAGACGAGTTCTCAGGAGGGGACATGATACAGTCTACAAAATATGTACATCTATTGATAATTACGAGCCCCAAGAAATTCTGCTAGTAAGACACGGTCGTGAGAGTAATATATAGTATATATGATATGGAGGACCAAGGTGGGTCACAATAAGTAAAATTTAAGAGGCAGACCATCTTGATGTGAGAATAGCATTTATGTTAAGTAAAAGATGTGTAATTTTTGGAGTATCTATGCCACAGGAGGTTGTTGATGGCAACTCATATTTGCAGCATTTAAGAAAGGATTGGATAATATACGGATGGTATGAGCAGCATATAGTGTACTTTGGCTAAGTCAAATTGGTGTTAGTTATATTAAGTTATTTAATGGCTAAAGTGACATGTAATAACTATATGATACAAAGTTATTTAAAGCTTTTGTGCTGTGGATTAGCATGTATTATATATATTTAATTTATTATTATATAATAAATATATAATTAATATTATAATATATATATATATATAATATGTAAACTGTATAGCTAATATACAACTGTAGTATATAATGTTTATTCGTATATATATTTTAGTGGTTAGACTTGTGATATTTATACATGTAAGTTTATTGGAGCAATCCCTGTTGGTGCTTTTGTTGGGACTTCCATGTGCTGTTTATTGATTGGACAGACCTCATCTCAATAGTCCATGTTCGGTTTTCTTGCTGTATCTATAACACTAAGTTCTAATAATAAAACTTTGCAAAATATTTTTAAACTTAAATTTTTAAAATACTCATCCAAGATGGAAGTCTACCAAAACTTTAGTTACATTTAATTATTATTAAGGATTTATGAGGTGAATTGTGCTGATATATTTATGAGATCAAACATCATATTATCATTATAATAATATTTTATAATTAACATATGTTTTTATTTTTTCTGAGACTAAGATATATATATATAAACAAAACTTATCATTAATCTCAACTAGCAGAAGGGTTCTTTAAAACCCACGAAGGAGCTCTAACTTAATAGTGACTAACATTTGGCTATACATCTGAATCTTGAACCTGATAGCGTTCGATATATCGTCTCAAAGATAAAAAACACCTAAATACCCTAACCTACATGGGGATTGACACCTCTCCAAGATACTATATATATTAAGGTATATCTTTTATAATATAGAGTAACTCTATAAATAATAGATCTTATCTCTATTGATTATATATATATATTATATATATATATATATAATATATATAATGTATATAGTATAGTATAATATATTATATCTTATATATTGATATTATAATAGTATTATTATAATATATAGTTATTTCAACATATATATATAATTATAAGTGATATTATATTACTATATTATTATATTTTATTATAGTTAATATATATCGTTATAAACGATTCATCCTGTCATAGATATTTATTTTTTTATATTATTTATTTATTTTATTAAACAAAGTAATATTAAATACCCAAGGGTAAACCGGCAAAGGATGTGCTAGTGAGATAGTATTCTATAATATGAGTATATTAATATATATAATTAGTATATATATATAGTATAATTTTATATAATATATAGCGGTCTTACTTACGGTACCTATATACTACTCAGTTATATATAGGGTATATATAATCAGACAG
>JABUQX010044403.1:45000-46424 GCA_015478945.1 Trachelipus rathkii | reverse complement strand
CAATGTATTTGTTGTGACAATTTTTTGTGTATTTTATTATTTCAGCTTTTGAATGATTTCTATATAATATATTATTTGATTAGCATTATAGAATAACTAAAGATTATTATAATAAAGGACATTAAACCAAAAGGGAAAGATTGGAATAAGTACCATATCTGTTGGAAGTGACCAAAGTCAAGCAAGAAGTGACATTAAGGCAGAGGACACTATATTTGTTATAGAACTACCAGTCTTTGTGTGTTGGCTTTGGATTAAAATTATTGCAATGGTGTGTTATCAATTGTATTAAAGGTACGGATGATATATCTTTCACGTATACATACATTGATTATTACATATTTTCTTTACTTTGCTTTCCTATCTATACACACAATTTGTTTTTTGCTTATCATGGTTGGTTTGTCCTAGATTATAAGGGGTGATTTTTGTGCCTGTATTAATATTTGATGACACATTTACTTGTGGTTCAATAACAAAAATAGTTAGATATATTCGACATCCTACAGATATAAGGTAAATATACATTATTATATCATTTATTATAACAAACAATTGAATGATAACCATATCAGTTTAATCAATGTCAATTACAACTTCTTTCGGTAAACATTGTTTCATCTGATTTTTTTTCTTTAGCAACGCTTACTTATTTTCCTCAAAATTTCTCTCGTTTCAATGGACCTTTATACACCTTTAACATTCTCTATTCAGATAATACTATTTTAATTATTTCGCCATCATGTATCATAAATGATTTTTTCTGAACAACTTTGTTTCAATTCTATTGATATTCCCAAAAGTACGTGGTAAAGATCACTATTAAAAAATACAAAGAGTTGAAAAGAACAAAGTAGAAATTAAAGCATTGGCAATCAACAACATGAAATTGCGAATCATAACAGAAGTCTTACACTTTTTCAAGGAGTAACAGGAACGAAGCAAGCAAGCAAGTTTTATTTATCAATGTATCTATAATAATAATAATTATAAAAAGAAATAATATTTTTAATTAATTAGTTTTAAAATATGTATACATTCAAAAAAAATAAAAATATATATATATATATATATATATATATATATATATATATATATATATATATATATATATATATCTATATAACTATACTATATCATAACCAACCTTATATATATATATATATATATATATATATATATATATATATATATATATATGTATATATATAATCCAGAAGCACCATCATCATCTACCTCCTTTCCCCATTGTGGGTGAGTTGCGTAGCATACACAGGTCACAGTCAAGAAAAATACATATAATATCTATACATACTGCGACCGACCCTCACTGTGGTATCTCGTCAATGTGGGGTTCATCCCCTGGGCAAAGCCCACAACCATACCCACCCCGCAGAACCCAACCATTCACTCCTATTATGCAC
>JABUQX010044403.1:22500-37500 GCA_015478945.1 Trachelipus rathkii | reverse complement strand
GGCAGATAAGTGGCAAATGAATTTTAATAGTAAAAAGTGTAAGGTTCTTCACCTAGGTTACTCAAATAAAAGTTTTAACTACGATATGAATGGGATTGGCTTGAGTCTGTGGACCAAGAAAAAGATTTAGGTGTGATTATAAGCAGTAATTTGAAAGTAGCTAATCAGTGTTTGGAAGCTAGAAATAAAGCTAATAAGATGCTGGGCATAATAAATCGCAATGTTGTTTACAAGAGCAAGGAAGTAATAAGTAAACTGTATAATAGCTATGTTAGGCCAGTAATAGAGTATTATGCACAAGTTTGGGCCCCTTATTTAAAGAAAGACTTAGATATGCTAGAGAGAGAGTGCAACGTAGAGCAACAAGGATGATTTCTGGGTTTGAGGGTAAGAGCTATGAGGAGAGGCTGAAGGAGTTAGGAATGTTTTCTGTAGAAAGGCGATTTCTCAGAGGGGACATGATACAAGTCTACAAAATATTTACATCTACTGATAATATGGAGACCAACAAATTTTTCATAGTAGAGCATGGACAGGTGACCAGGGGGCATAATAAGAAAATTAAGAAGAAAGCATGCCATCTTGATATAAGAAAGCATGCATTCAGTAATAGGGTTGTTAAATTTTGGAATAGTCTGCCACAGGAAGTTGTTGAGTGTGACTCGATTGCAACATTTAAGAAAGGGTTGGATGGGTTGGGTATGCTTTGTGGATGCTTTGTGGGTGCTTTGTGGATTTGTATGAGCATGTTTGGTTAGTGGGTTGACTGGGACAGTCTCGACAGGCCCGTGTGGTTTCTTACTGTCTCTATATTCTTAATGTCTTAATGATGACGTAAACAATGATGGCATATCTAACAGTTTCGTTTTAGGACTAAACACTCTTTTAAGGTTGTGATAAGATTTGTTAATTAAGTAGACAAAGATTTACTGTGTATACTTAATAAAACTTATCATAACCTGAACTTATTGGGTCCTAAACCGAATAACCTAAAAAAAAAAATGTAATTTTTTTTTGTCATTGGAAGCCAATTGAAACGTCACATCGTTCAAAAAAATTTTTTTTAGATTTTTATATTATGCTTATCTCAACAATTACCCATAAATCAAGCTTATATAGGCTATCTCCTTGAATTGTATATATCCTGAAAATTTTATAAGAATAGGATGAATTAAAGCAAATTTCCTGAATTTCAAGAAAAATCAAAGTCCTTTTTTAAAAATATACTTTACCATATATATATATATATATATATATATATATATATATATATATATATATATATATATATATATATATATATATATATATATATATATATATATATATATATATATATATATATATATATATATATATATATATATATATATATAGCGTCGGGGGGGGGGACTTGGACCACTTTAGGTATAACTTTGTCTCCCGACTTTCCCCTAATGCACTTTTTTCTGAAATTCAAGGCCATATAGTAGGTAATAAGCACACAAAAAAATAATAATGTAATTCTAATAATAATAGTTTTATTAAAGTTTAAATAAAGCTCATTCAGCCTGACCTTGGAGGGGTAAATCGGACCACCATTGAGGGGTGAATCGGACCATCTGTTTAAATTGCTCTTTTACATATATATTCAATTTTATATTTTAATTTTTACTTAATATAATAATTGTTTATCATATTAAAATTAGTAATAAGTAATAAAAATGTCAATAATACATAAAATAAGAATAAAAATAAGGTGGTCCGATTCACCCCTCTCAGCTCAAAAATTTACACTTTTTGGAATTCGTATTTTTTATATAAATTTCATTTTTAATTTTAATTTTTACTTAATATAAGTAACTATTTATTATATTTAAATTAATTATACATAATAAAAATGTCAATATGTAAAAACGAAAAACAATGGTGGTCTGATTCACCCCATCATCAATTTTTACGGCAGGGTGAATCGGACCAAGTAAGGCCCAGTGATTTAGCCACTAGTACTGTTTGGAACAAAAATTTACTTTGCCAGTTTAAAGCTAACATACTCGAGTGTATACACTGAAAAAATAATTAAAATCCATCCACAATTTTTCATTTTATAACAAAGTTATAAAAACTCACATTTTTCAAAAGTGAAATTCTATTGAAGGGTATTTTGTACCCTAATTTATTATATTTTTTAAAAATATAAAAACTCTATAGAATTAAAGATGATCTAAATAAAACTTGTAGTACTACCGCGTGGCTATTAAATGAGAAAAAAAAAATTTTTATTTTTTTTATATTTTTATTTTTTATTTTATTTAGAGTGGACCAAATCACCCCTCTAAAAAAGGCGGGCCCACACACAAACACACACAATAACTATATATATATATATATATATATATATATATATATATATATATATATATATATATATATATATATATATATATAAAAACAATATATATATATATATATTAATATATTAAATATACTATAGTAAGTGGAAACGGGGATTGTCAATCCCAATTTTCTTGAAAATCACAGGATATACTGTAAAAAAAATAATAATAATGAAGAATAGTGAAAATGAAAATCGTTGCTCTCTTTAGGAAAAAAAGTTACAGCCTCTCAAAGTTGTTAAAACTCCCATAGACTTTTCAATATTGATTGATCTATATTAAGTCTCATTTCAGGCCCTCTAGTTCAGGTTATGATAAGTTTTGTTAGGTATCCGTATATATAAAGAAAATCTATATATAATTAACAAATCTTATAACCTGAACTAGGATGGCCCTAAAACGAGCATGAGGCCCACTAATTTTTTTTATAAGAAAGTCTATGGGAAAATTTTAAACTTTGAGAGGCTGTAACTTTTTTTCCTAAAGAGACTGCTGATTTTCATTTTCACTATTCTTCATTTAGAGTATATCCTGTGATTTTCTTTATAAAAAAAAATCCTATGGAATTTTTAACTTTGAGAGGCTGTAACTTTTTTCCTAAAGAGAGTTTTTTTTTACTCTTCATTATTATTTTTTTAGAGTATATCTTGTGATTTTTATAAAATTCGGGGGTGAAGCTCCTCTGCGCTACTTTTACAATATATATATATATATATATATATATATATATACTACTCTAATATATCTATATATATATAGATATATAAATATATAGTTCTCATATGCTATATTTATAGATACATATGCTGCTGCTGCTGCTGCTATATAAATCCTATGGAATTTTTAACTTTGAGAGGCTATAACTTTTCTAAAGAGCGACGATTTTTGTTTTCACTATTCATTATTATTTTTTTAGAGTATATCCTGCAATTTTCATAAAAATCGAGTGTGACACCCCTCTGGTATATATATATATATATATATATATATATATATATATATATATATATATATATATATATATATATATATATATATATATATATATATATATATATATATATATATATATATATATAAAGAAAAGATATTAGCAAATAAATTAGATATACTCAAAAACTATCATAAAAACAATTAATATGGAGCTTCATTTTGTAAAAAAGTTGCTAATTTTGCTGCCAAAATTGTCAACATATTTGCTTTATGAAAGTAATAAGCTGGCAAAAACTATCTTTATAAGGGGATTTGAAATCGAGGCTTGGCAGGGAATTTAATAAAATTTTGATTGATAACAACAGGCAACATATTAAATGTTATTTCCTTAACATAAAAAAATATTAAATTCCCTGCTCAATAGGCCTAAGGATGTCCGTTTTTATGAGAATCAAGTCTAGGCATGAGAAAATTGTCACCAAATTTGCCGATATATTTGAAACTTTAATAAATTCAAAAGAAATTATTTATTGATAACATGAAAGTCACAAAAATAGCAATTTAAACAAAAAAAAAGTTTGAATTTGATGATGATTTCATATATTTTCACCATTGATAGGGCAAGCTACGTCATCTTACCAAATTCTGAAGCCTTTTTACGCTCGAAAAAATATAATAGTATTAAATTATTAATAAAAATTAATAACTTTAGAATGGGCGAACAAAATTATTGCAAAATTATTATATTTTATATCAAATTAACAAAATAATTCGAAAAAAACACCGAAGAAGCTTTAAAAATAGGGTCCTAATAAAGGCTTTTGTTTACTAACTTTAGTTCCAAAAAAAGATGATATATTCGTGTTTCTTTGATAAAGATATTTTTTATATAATTAAAAAAAAATATATATATATATATATATATATATATATATATATATATATATATATATATATATATATATATATATATATATATACTTTCTAACCTTCTTTATATAAATATATATGTTAATATATATATATATATATATATATATATATATATATATATATATATATATATATATATATATATATAGGTCAGCTTTTCGATTATCCGTCATATGTATCTTAAAAACTATTAATGCTACAGTAAAACGGAATACATTGGTGGAATGCTGGTCCAAAGTTTGCCCTGGAAATGTAAAAAAAAAAAAAAAAAAAAAAAAATATATATATATATCTCAAAAACTACAATAGCTACAGCAAAAGGAATACATTTTTGGAATCCTGGTAAAATTTCACATAAGAAAATGTAAAAATAATTTTAATAACAACATCATTGCTAAGAAATCGAAGTATGATTAGAAGGCCTATTTAGAGACCTTTTATTGGTTTTCTCGATAAAATAAATAGACTTTCTATTAAATTTTGCTTTTTTTTTTTTTACTAAAGAATACCCCAAGGGTATACCGCACCGATGGCAGGAGTCGGGGTCCCTTCCGGGGAACTACGGGGTGGGACTAATTCCCCCCCTCCGGGGAAGGGTCTCGGAAGCCAACTCTTTGGTATTTGGGTGTCGCGGGGTTCCCCCGCCCCTCCCCTACGGGGTATGGAAAACGTCCCCTATGTTCCCCCGTCCGGCTCGAGCCCCCTAGTGTGCCGTAAACCAAATTTAATAGAAAGTCTATTTATTTTATCGAGAAACCAATAAAAGGGGTATCTAAATAGGCCTTCTAATCATATTCTATAATTATTAACAATAATTTTTTATTATTATTATTGTTTTTACATTTTCTTATGTGAAATTTTACCAGGATTCAAAGTATTCCTTTACGCTGTAGCTATTGTAGTTTTGAGATATATATATTTTTTTTTCATTTCCAGGGCAAACTTTGGACCAGCATTCCACCAATGTATTCCGTTTTACTGTAGCATTAATAGTTTTTAAGATACATATGACGGATAATCGAAAAGCTGGCCATATATATATATATATATATATATATATATATATATATATATATATATATATATATATATATTTATTCTATATAAATATTATATATATATAAATATATATATATATATATATAACTGCTTTATATATATTTGTATATATATATATATATATATATATATATATATACTATATATATATACCTATATATATATACTTAAGCCACTAAGATGGTTACTCTTTCGATTTCATTTAAATACAGCATCGATATTCAAAAACTATCGATAACCCCTACAATCTCCCCATAGACCCAGGAATATCAAGATGAAAAACTCAAAAGGATATTATACACAAAAAGTCACACAAAAATTGTGTTTAAAATACATAATTATCAATAACCAGGACCTACCATTTTTTCAACGGATTATCATATGAAACATCAAAATATACTAAATTAAACAAACTTTTATTCACCGGGACCGGCTTTCGGTCCCGGTAGGTGATGGCTGGTCCTGCTCATGCAGGTGTGTATCTACGTTTCGGTCCCCATATAGAAGCAAAAACACACACACACACACACACACACACACACACACACACACACACACACACACATACACACACACACACACACACACACACACACACACACACACACACACACACACACACACACACACACTTATTATTACTGTTATTATTATTATTATTATTATTATTATTATTATTATTATTATTATTACTGTTATCATTATTATTTATAAGTTGAAAACGCACGTCGTAATAGAAATCAAATTATTATTATTTTACTCTACAGCAGATCGTAAAAACATACGTTCTGTCTTACTTGCGATTGGCCAATGTAAACCCTATCTCAATTCACCCTCCACTGTGGTTGGTCAAGAATTATAAATGGTCCCTTGTGATTGGCTGACGTCAGCCTTATCTCTATTACCCCTACATTGTGTTTTGGCGAGAATTATATACGATCCCTTGTGAGTCTAATCTCGTTTCAAACTATAGTCGCTCTAGCTGTTGAGCTGTGAAGAAGTTCTCTACCCTATCTTAAAAGTGTACCGCTTCCAGAAAGAACACAATATGATTCGTCTTAATAGGTATACCTCTGTACAAGACATCATTCAGTGGGAAGTTAAGATACCTGGTTGCGGAGTTGCATTCTTATATAAAAGAAACCCGAATGGAACTGAATTCTTCACGTGTGTTAGTAATTCATCATATTACAACACACGGCGTGTTTACATGAGTCCCGATGAATTACTGTGTATATGTAAACACATCGAGACCTCCCTGCTTACTGATTACTTTAACCCTAATGCGGCTTTAAACTACTCGAAAACAGTTATCAGCCAGAGCAAAGGAGCAAAGGAAAAACAGCTTACTCTAACCTTCTCTAAACATGCGAACACCATCGGCGTGGAAGTTAGACTATGGGAAAGGACTAGTGGTTTAGAAGCATTTGAACGTACTTCACATGGATTCTTCATCTCAGGAATACAGCGGTTGAAGTGTATGTCAGAGGTAGGCGGAAGGGTGCTAAGGCATATGAAGAGAGTGAGTGTGTTATCTAACTATGTAACAGTCGTTCATTATATGTTATACGAGGAATACTACGCATTCAAGAAAATGATGGTTGATGATTCTGATACTGTTATTAAACGATTCCTAGACACTATCGATGTGCAGAAATTCATACATCTTCTTAGAAAACGATGGGCTGAAAGCATCTATGCTACCGATCCAGAGGCCAAACATACTATGATATCTGGGAGGGAGCTTTTTACATATGTGCTTTCGGACGGCATCGGTGAGACACATAGCTACATGATAGACAACGACATAAATGACTGGCACATTTGTAAAGATTTACAGAGTATTAATCTTGAGTCTTCGTGAAGTTTCTGTGAATGTCTATATCAGTGTTATATACCCTTATAAATATTTTTAATATTATTGTAAATGTAATTAATGTTAAAATATTTAATATTCCAGTGAGTATATTTAATGTTAAAATATGTAGGTCTGCGATTATTAAAGTTCTAGGTATGTAGTAAAGGTTTTAACTGAAGTTCTTGCTTTAACATCGTCGAGTAAACGTTCGTGTATATATATATATATATATATATATATATATATATATATATATATATATATATATATATATATATATATATATAACTATATCTATATAACTTGTGTATATATATATATATATATATATATATATATATATATATATATATATGCTCTCACTATAGCTTCGAAAGTTGCATTGTACATCGAGCACGCTACGAGCATGGATGTGGGTAAATTCATGTTCTTCAGCCCTGCTACATGCATGGTGGCGGGTCCTACAGGCTGCGGGAAAACCTTTCTGCTGTTAAACATATTAAAGGATGGTGGAATTTTTGAGCATACACCTGTGAAAATAATCTGGTGCTATAGTGTATTCCAGGAGAAGTTTAATGAATATAATAATATAGTAGAATTCCATGAAGGGTGTATACGATATTAAATCATTGGAAAATGTACAAGGTCATAAAGTTATAGTTCTGGACGACATGCTGCACAAGTTAAACGAAGATATAGCTGAGACGTTTACGGTGTATTCCCATCATTTAAATATATCTGTATTTTTCATTACACAGAACATTTTTCATCAAAGCAGGCACATGAGGACTGTTTCTTTAAACACTCAGTATCTGATCCTGTTTGGTCAAAGAAGAGATATGAGTCAGGTCAATGTTCTAGGGTCACAGATGTTCCCGTCAGCAAGAAAAGAGTTCTTGAAAGTATATAAAGAAGTTACTTCGGACCCGTACGGATACTTGCTGTGTGAACTTCACCCTAGGAACACGCATAGAGTCCTGCTCCGCACTAACATTCTACCGCATGAGGTAGAAACTGTGTACATTCCTGAATAATGAGTAGTTTAGTTGTAAAGTATTTGCCTCTTATAAAAAGATTTAAAAAGCTGAAACCGGCTGAAAAGCGCAAAATAATCTGTGATGATGAGAAGTTCATCCAGTGTGTATGTGAACTCTGCTTAAATCTTATAAAGGGGAATGTTCCTTTAAACAGGCCTCAGAAGGTAAAGCTGCGTCGACATAGAAACACCATTAAAAAACTCTCCCGTAACATAAAGCATCTGAAAAATAAAAAGAAGGTGTTGCAGAAGGGGGGTGGTGTATTCCTGCCTCTACTTTTCTCAGTTATTGCTCCTCTGATTACCAAGTGGATATCTTCATAATGAAGAAGGTCGCTGTATTACCGTTTAACGAGTATGAGAAAATGAAATGTAATACTACTTCATCGTTGCAGAGAGCCCACACTCAGCCTACACAACCACAGCCTTACGGGGTGTCGTCCTCACTGCAATTTCCACCCCCAAATCATCAGCATCATTTCTCTCTAGAGAATCAACAACCTTTGAGTCCTGCACAAATTCAGCAGCCAGCTCTGCCTTACAGCTTGATCGACCCTAAAGTTGAACAGATAAGCAATTACGAGCAAGAGGTGTATCGGATATTAAATTCAGACATTAACATCCATGAGAAGCGTATCTTATACCAAGATGCAATGCAGAAATTATTAAGTCTCAAGGATTTGCATCTAAAGGGACCACTAAATAAGTCTGACGTAAAGGAAACAATTTTGCCACAAGAAGTAAAACCTGAGATGAAGATAGAAGACAGCTTAAGAAATATCCTAGAGGAGAGCTTGCCAGCCAGGGCTCGCAGATCAGGTCTAACTCTCTATAATATTTTAAAAGAACAAATAGCTTGGAATGAGTTAGGCCAAATCATTATTGATGATGAGATAGTTAAAGGGTCAAACATTGTGGATTTAATAGCTGATCTCTCACGCGATTGGAAGAAGAGCTGTAACAGGATGGCCTACAATCAAGCAAGAGCTTCAGACTATAAATTTTCCACGCTCTTTAATCTTGAACACACGCAGATTAGCAGACTTGGATGATATTCCTAAAACGCCAAGGCCTGATTCTAGTCCTTCAGGCATGTCCTACGCTTCAGATAAATTCAAACGGGTGGTTAAAGGAAGAATAAGAAAAAAGCCGTACGCCAGTCTTAAATGGATTAATTCATAGTCACGCTGTGGTGTTATTAATATTATTAATTCAATTATATATATATATATATATATATATATATATATATATATATAATTTATTTAAATATATATATATATATATATATATATATATATATATATATATAATTTGTTCATTGTTCTAATTTGCTCACTTGTGAATGAATAAATAAATTCATCATATTAATCACTATGTTTTATATTTCCTTTTACCATATATATATATATATATATATATATATATATATAAATTTTTTTTACTCACTGTAGATGCAATATATATATATATATATATATATATATAACTATATATATATATACTATATATATATATATATGTTTTTACTCATGCCAGTAGACACCATGGAGGCTAAGGAGGTGGTTGATAAGTATTATTACGATGTGAAGGAGCCTAATAGCTATGGTGGATTCACAAGGTTTGCCTCGAGGTTTCCGGACATTGGACGGAAAGAGTTGAAAGCATATCTAGAAGGTGAGGAGGCTTTCACTCTACATAAACCTGTTCGCAGAAAATTTCCTACCCGGAAAACCATAGCCCCCTGTCTCGATAGCGTATGGCAGCTGGATTTATCCGAAATGGTTAAATACAGCTCGTACAACGGAGGGTATCAATACATACTTTTCACCATTGATGTGTATTCTAGATATTTATGGTTAAAACCTTTAAAAGATAAAAAGTCAGGTACTGTATCTGACGCGTTGAGAGAAATTATAGAGGGTGACAAGCGATGGCCAAGAATGCTGTGGACTGACCAAGGCAGTGAGTTTCTAGGTCGTGAATTTCAAGAATTAGTTAAAGAGCACGACATGGGGTATTACAATACATTCTCAGTGAATAAAGCAGCTATAGTTGAAAGAGTACAGCGTACTATCAAGGAGAAAATGCACCGGTACTTTACCCGCATGAACACTTTTAAGTATATTGACATACTACAAGACCTTGCTCATTCTTATAATAGATCGTTCCATAGAACTATAAAATCTACCCCTCTAGAAATGTCGAAAATAAACCCTACGATGGTGGATCATTCACAACGAAGAGTCAGGAAAATAAAGGATAATTCAGGTGTGTGCTTAGGCGATTATGTACGAGTCTCCAGACAGGCGGAAAGGTTTAGGAAAGGCTACGAGTCAGGGTGGTCTACAGAGGTTTTCAAAGTTCACAATATTCGAGACTTCCCTTACGATGGCTTAAAATTATATTATTTGGAGGATTTATACGGTGAAAAGATAAAAGGAGGTTTTTATAAACAGGAAATACAAAAAATACGCTTCAATCCTGAAAGTAATGTGTATAAAATTGAAAAGATATTAGGCTCGAAAGGAAAGGGGCGAAATAAACAGTACTTGGTTAAATGGGTAGGATATCCGACCAAGTTTAACTCGTATATAAAAGCAAGTGAAATTAAGAATCATTAATCAGTATTCATTGAGACCATGGCGAGTACAGATCACTTCTATTTAACTCTGCCTTCGTCGGCTTCAATGAATCTACATCCTGATAATAAGCTCTCAGACTTCACGACAGAGTTACTGAACCCTATTGACATTGAAAGAGACGTCTATGAAGTCGGGCTGTGTGAAGTGATATTAAATACAGATGTGGAAAATGTCCCGCATAATCTTTTTTGGATGCATGTTTACAGAAGTGTAGATTGTGTTGAAACTATATTGGATGTGAAGAACACAGGCGCTTTAAACCGTGTCACTATGGGAACAAGAGAATACTTTTATGAAAGAATTGCAATGAGGAAATCCTATTTTAAGTCAGTTCCTGCAATGTTCAGTTATTTAAATACGCTTTTAGCGACTAGTAATATGTGTAGAGATCTAATTTACAATACAGATATTCATCCCTCTGATGATGAAGTATTAATTACTTTGAGATCAACGGCAGGCATTAACCTTAGAGACATCGATGTGTTTTTCCTCAGGAGATCGTCATGGCAACGGAAACACGTTCATGAACGTGAAGGTTGGTTAGATGTCCTCCATGATGTACCTACTATGCTGAAAAGGGTCATGAAGACGGTAGAAAACGAACATATAACCAGGGAAGAATTAATCGACGAGCAAGACAGGGTGTTACATTATACTTGTATCACCTCCGAGATGCTCAAACATCCTGGAATGGCATATGTTTACACTGACATAGTGGAACACCAGTATGTGGGCGATACTACAGCTCCTCTGTTAAGGGTAGTTTATTTTCCTCAAGAGAGTAAGGTAATAACATTCCCAAAAGTACACTATCTCACACTGAATAGATCATTGATCGGATCTATAAGAGTACATATAAAGGACGTGGAAGGTCGGCCATACCCATTTACAAGTGGTACATTGATGTGTAAAGTCCACATTAGAAAGAAACGACCTCATCAGCTATGAAATGATGGAGCATTTTTTAATCAGAATTGAAAATCTCATCTATATGCTACTGGAATTCATTCAAGAAATAGATGACTCTGCAGGATATATAAGGGACATAATCAATTGCATTTTTTCATTCATTGGTATACTCTTGCAGTGTAAAGATAGTATAGGAAAGAAGCTCCAGCTACATAAGTAATAAGCATGGAGAGAGTATTCATTGGATCGAGATCACAGAGAGGATACGGTCTTGGAGGATTTTTCACTAAGCTATTGCGAAGCGCCATCCCTGTGTTTAGAAGAGGGGGTGAATATCTAGGTAAAAAAGCTATAAGAACAGGCCTGCACACGATGCAAGATATAGCGACAGGAGCCAATCCTCGTGCTTCATTAAAAAGGCGAATTGCCGAGGTTTCCGACGAGATGCTCGATGACGTTAAACGCAAAATAAGACGTAGAATGACAGGTCAGGGCAGGTCTAAAGTTAAAGGACGCAGGAGTGTCACAAGTAGGAAAAAGCCAAAGATGAAGAGAGCTCTGAAGAAGAAGCAAGTCCGCAAGAAAATCACAGTGCGGAAAAACCCTAAGGCTAGAAGGCCCAAATCTACAAAACGTATTGATGTATTCGCCATTTAACTACTAGATGGTGTCTTTAACTACAACTTTCGGCTAACATGTATATAAGGGGGTACATCTGAAGTCTTGTTCATTATTCAGCCTAACACCGCCCCGGCAAGATGCATTTCCTTCACCCTGCTAGTCCAGACTGCTGCAAGAGCGAATTGGATCTCTTCTCGATGAATCCTACTCAGATTAGCGTGAGCGACAGCAGCTTCATCAGCATTAATCCCACACATTCGATAACCAGCACTGACGTTCCTTTAGAGTTCAATATCCCAGGCACATCAGACCAGTATCTAGATCCATCTAATGTATTTCTATATTTTAAAACGAAATTGACAAACCCTGATGGTACAGACCTTCCTACAGGTGACGACCACATAGTGTATACAGAGTCGAACTTCCTATACACTTGCTTTAGTCAGATTGATGTTTACCTCAATGAAACTTCGCTCGGCACTTCAGCAGCTAGTTATCCTTATAGAAGCTACATAGAACATCTACTGAACTTTTCTGATGATGCTAAACAGTCTCATCTTCAATCATGTGGTTTTTACAGCTTCAAAGATGAGGCTACACATGCAGCTAAAGCGGCTAAAGTCATAAATAACACTTACGAATTCTACGGCCGTTTAAATGGTGATATATTCTCTCAGGAAAGGCTTATTATACCATCTGTAGATGCCAGAATCCGCTTGTCCCGTTCAAGTCCGAAATTCGCACTTAAAATAAAAAGTGATCCTAATGCTACAACTGCATGTCCAGAACCTATCTTCAAACTGCTAGAGGCTTTTCTCTATGTTAGAAAGGTGAAGTTATTTCCCCAAAGGCATTTGGAAATTGAGAAGTCGCTTTTAACAACCACAGCCAAGTACCCAATCAGAAGAGTGGAAACCAAAGTATTTAACTTCACTCACGGATTATCAAGCATCAGTATTCCAAATATTGTTAGCGGAAATCTACCTCAAAAAGTAATAGCTGGAATTGTAGAACACGAGGCATATTCAGGTCATTATAAAAAATCCCCATATAAATTCGCCCCTTTTGGACTAAGGGGTGTCAGTTTACATGTAAATGGACAGCCATACGGACGTGATTATGAAATGTCGTATAATGGGGTACAATCTCTATGTTCGCGACCTTTCCATGATTTAATAGCCAACACTGTTTCATGCGGTGATAGTGGTACGGGTATGAATCTTGAAGAATACGCGACGAATAGTAACTTGTATGCGTTTGATCTCAGCCCAGATCTTTCAGCTTGTAACGCAAGTCATTTAAACATTCTGAGAAAGGGGACATTAGGCCTCAATCTTTCATTTAGCGGAAGTCTGCAGACATCCATTACCGTCATCGTTTATCTGGAGCACCCTCAACTTATTGAAATTGACAGAGCCCGTAATGTGCTTTTGAATTACTAAAGATGAATGAAGAAGAAATAAAAGCTATGTTTAAAAACGAACCTCGATTTTTAGGGGTGTTCGCTATTAACGAAGTAGATTCTGTGAGGTTGAAGAAGGATAGCGGCTTCGTGTTCAACACTTCACATCGAGATGTGACATCGGAGGGACACTGGATTTCCATCTACAAGGAGAAGAACGGGGATGTATACCTGATTGATTCTTTAAACTTGAAATTTATTATGGATGATCATTACATCATTTCCTTTTTAAAATATAACAATATAAATTATGTAAAAACTTTGGTTAGGGCTGTCCAACCATCGTTCTCTGCTTTATGCGGCATTTATTGTATTTATTTCATTAAGTGTTTTTTAAACGATATCTGTGTAAATGATTTTGTAAATATTTTCGATGCTAAAAATTTATTTGTCAATGATTATTTAGTTTCCGAATACATGATGAAAGCTTTAAAATAAAAACGTATTTTACTATCCTTTTTCCTTATATATATATATATCATATATATAGATATTATATATATATATATATATATATATATATATATATATATATATATATATATATATATATATATATATATATATATATATATATACATCGAGAAATTCCTGATGATAAATGGTAAAGCCTCATGAAAATTCACGTTTATGACGTTACTAGTTTAAAGGTGGGGGGTTAGACTGTTTCTCTTGATGGCATCAGTATCGGTGAGGAAGTTGTAGTGTTAACAGCTCTTGGTATTATAGCGCATTTTGAAAAGACGGCAGCTATGGGTGTTATATCGTATATTCAAAAGTGCTGGTTCATTTTAAAATCTTGGTATACATGTGTCAGTCACACATCGGATTTTTCAGATAGACATCCTTACACACCCCGTGATCCTACAAGAACACGTGTTATATATGCAGCAGATGATGCATACGGCCATAGAATGCGAGCTTCAGCTGCAGCGAAGGAGGGATGTGAAACTGCGTACTTCGATATATCATTGAGGTGTATCAGAGGTGTTTCAGTAATGGATGGGCAAATAGAGAAGATAGTCGAGATAAATAGCGTGCTTAAAACATATTCAGTCAGTGTAGAACGATTTAGAATACAGATCCCTCTTCCTATACTTATAAAACTATCAGCTAAGATACGCCTCTTGGCCGACAAAGATCTTGAGGGTTGTGCAAGAACGAAGCTG
>JABUQX010044403.1:0-17500 GCA_015478945.1 Trachelipus rathkii | reverse complement strand
ATATTAACCTTCTAATTATTGAGGTTAAAAAGTCATTTCACAACACCTCGCTTAGATCTCTGTCATACTGTCTTTGGAGCTCATGGAAGTTACTTTCTGAGAATTCATATTCTGGGCAGATCAAATGAAGGAGTGTGTCAGGTCTTCTTCGACTCCACATATGTCACAGTTAATTTTGCCATTTGAAGAACTGTATTCTCTACTTTTAGGTTTACAGTGTCCGATCTGCCCTGAAGTATCACTGAGTAGATGAGTTGTGTCTGGTTTTCTTCAAGTCCCATTTTCCCATTATTCGGTCTATATTTGTAGACTTGTCTTTATTTCCTATTCTCTTCTTTCCATTGACGTAGGTCCCAAGCTTTTACTTTGCGATCTCTTTCTTGTTTAGCCTTTCTATTGCTACTATGTCCATCTTAACTTGTCCATCTGTAGCCAGTACAGGATCTATCCACCTCATTTTCCCTTCTTGCTTTCTTTTTTTCAAGCTATGTATATGTGCATTAAGACATTCTTCTTCCTTATGATATTGATTTCAAGTATTTTAACTTCGTTAGTCACTATTCTTCCCTGCATTGATGATGCTCCAATCTCTCCCCTCAGAGCTACAGTTGGGGTGCACCTAGTCCCTCCTAATATCTTCCGGTAGACTGTGTTTTCAATTGTTTGTAACTTATCTATTTCTTGTTTAGTGAAGCACATTATATTGGATCCATATAAAATTGCTGGAAGTACCACATTTTTCCAATTGTTTATATATAAACCTAGGTATTTTATTTTTTCCACCACTTTGATTCCTTCAATCTCAATTGGTGGTTGTTCCATATTAAAAATCAATACATTGCTTTTCTCTTTGTTTATTTCTAGACCACATTCCCCACTTATCTGTAGTAATGTCCTAATACTCGCAGCTGCATCAAATGTTTCTGCTAAAATCAGGCCATCATCAGCAAAGAATAGACTGTTTATTTGTACAGAACCATTATTGAATCCCTTTTCTTTCTCCAGTTCCTTAATTATTTTGTAAGTGACAAGTTTGAATAATGTAGTAGATCCTGTACACCCTTGCTTTATTCTGCTAGTAACTTCTACTTATCTATATTTTCTCATCACCACTTCCCAACTTTAAATAGGCTTTTTGTCATTTTCTGTAGTATACTTGAGCAATGGCAACTTATCATATTTCATGGGTGGACCTTTGTATTCACCTAGGTTACTGAGTTCAAAGCTTTTGAAGTTGATTGAGACTTACAATTAATAATTGAATATTAGATCTTCTTTATAATTTCTTCCACACAAGATATTGCAAAATAAAAGATTATCCTCAATTCTAGCACCTTCTAGACATTAAGACATTAAGAATATAGAGACAGTAAAAAGCCACCCATGGGCCTATCGAGACTGTCCTTGTCAACCCACTACTACCCAAACAAGCTCATGCAAATCCACAAAGCACCTAGGCTATGTCAATTTGTTGTAACTAACCAAACTTCCACCAAATTTAGCTTAGTCCAAACTCATGATATATAACATATGCATACCCAAAACCATCCACATGCTAATAACTAAGTTATGGTCACAATGCCATCTACCCTCTATCTCCTCCCACTAAAAAACCGCCAATTTTGGCTTCGTCAAATATATTATATGATTCCCAACCCAATTCCACTAACGAATCAACCCTTTCTTAAATGTTGCAATCGAGTCACACTCAACAACCTCTCTGGCAGACATTCCAAAATTTACAACCTATACTTGAATGCATGCTTTCTTAACAAGATGGCATTGGTTTCTTCTTAATTTCTTATTATGCCCCTGGTCACCTGCATGTTCTACTTATGAAAATTATTGCATCTCTGTATTATCCAATAGATGTAAATATTGTGTTATAGACTTGTATCATGTCCCCTCTGCAGAAATACGCCTTTCTACGGAAACAATTCCTAAACTCCTTTCAGCCTCTCCTCAGTAGCTCTTACCCTCAAACCCAAGAATCATCCTTGTTGCTCTACGTTGCCCTCTCTAGCATGTCTAAGTCTTTCTTTAAATAAGGGGCCCAAATTGTGCACAATACTCTATTACTGCCTAACATCGCTATTATACAGTTTACTTACTTACTTCCTTGCTCTTTGTAAACAACATTGCGATTTATATTATGCCAGTCATCTTATTAGCTTTAATTCTACTTCCGAAACACTGATTGCTTACTTTCAAAATTATGTTATAATCAACCTAAATTCTTTTTCTTGGTTCCACAGCGACTTTCAAGCCAATCCCCATTTCATATCGTAGTTAAAACTTTTTAATTTTGAGTTAACCTTAGGTGAGAGACCTTTACACTTTTTACTGTATTTAAAATTCATTTGCCACTTTTCTCTGCCCACCCAAGAGTTTATTCAAGATCAATTTTGATCTTTATGCATCCTTCACTATTGCTAACTGAGGTGGCCACTTTAGTATCATCTGCAAGCTTAGATCATCTGCATTTAAGTCCCTGGTCTAAATCATTTATTATATATGAGGAACATTAGTGGCCCCAGCACTGAACCCTGTGGACACCCACTCTTCACTTCATTTCCATGATGATTATTCCCATTTAGTTACTGTACCACATGTTTTCTATTTCGCAAACACTCTTTAATCCGAACCAGTGTAACCACTCCACCGTATACCACATTGCATAACACTTTTCCTCAGCCTAATGTTGGGGACACCTTAATCAAAACTTTATTAAAGTCTAAAATATTACAATCATACAACTGATCTCCTCGGTCGATACACGTCAGTAATGTTATTTCCATAAATTCTAAAAGAGTTTGTCTTGACATGACCTACCCTTTCCTGAAACCCGTACTGGAGTCCACTTACAATACCTTGTTATCTTCTAAATATTTCTTAATATGACCTTTCAGTAACTTTTTTAGAGAACTTTAACAACCAGAGATGTTAAGCTAGCCTATTAATTTCCCAAATCTTCCTTTACTACCTTTCTTATTAAATAGCCCCAACAACATATGTCTTTTCCAGGTCATTGGCAACCTCACCATAATGCCTATGATTGCTTTAAAAATTTCAAATACAGTGCCTTTGCAATGCTTGGTTACTTACCCTCTTTCAGATTCCTTCCATTTATACATCAGGGCCTAGCAGCTTACTTGAAGGTCAATATGATCTACACTAAACGTTTTATACTTCTTTACATCAAATTTCAACTTCTGTAAGTCTATTTGTTTACATGCCATACAAGAACTATTAGTCTCCAAACTATTATCTAATCTTTCCTCAGTAAACACTGACAGCAAACATAGCATTGAAAATGTTGACCATTTCCTTATCTGAACTCAATAAATTTTCATCAATTTTTTGGACCAATTGTCCTATACTTACTTTTAAATTTATAAAAGCTAAAACTTTTTTCAGATTCTTATTACTTCTTGCTAAATTAATTTTTGCCTCTCTCTTTGCCTTTTCTATCTGTTGGTAAGTTCATTTCTATTTTCCTATAATTTTCTAAATCATCTTCCCTCTTACTACCTTTGAATATTTTAAAACATCTCCGCTTTTCATTAATTTTCTCTCTTTATTCTCTCTGATTCACCAACAGGTTTTTCTCTTTCACCCTAATGGTTGTATTCTATGAAACCTGATAGATTTTCTGTTTATCTCATCACATATTTAATGTGTTCTTCATTTTCATTTTTTATTCATAGTTCATAAACTGCAATTGTCGGATTGTATCGGTTAATTGTGTAGGCCTAAATCTATCTTTGATAATAATAGCGCAGAGGGGCTTCACTCGATTTTTATAAAAATTACGGATATACTTCTAAATAATGAATAAAGAAAACAAAAGTCGACAGTCTCTTTAGAAAAAAAGGTAATTGTTACCCAGAGAGGTTCGTCAACCCCGATTTTTGAAAATTACAGGATATACTACTCTAAAAAACATAATAATGAAGAATAGTGAAAACGGACCCTTAAAAGAGCTCTCTTTTTACGGAAAAAAGTTACAGCCTCTTAAAGTTATTAAAAATCCCAAGACTTTTCAATATTGATACAGAATCCAGGGTTAGGTCTGCATGTTCTAGAGGCCCTCTAAGTCAGGTTGTGATAAGTTTTGTTTAGGTATACACAGAGAACATCTATGTAGAATTAACCAAAATCTTATTCGATAACCCGAACTTAGGAGATGGCCCTAAACGAGCATGCAGGCCCACTAATTTTACTTATAAGAAATCTATGGGAAAATTTTAAACCTTTCAGAGGCTGCTACTTTTTTTCCTAAAGAGAACGCCGATTTTCGGGCTTTCACTATTCTTCATTATTTTATGTTTTTAGGTATACTCCTGTGACAAAAAAAAAATTTTGTGTTTTTTTATTTAATAACATCCCTATGGGAGTTTTTTACACTTTGAAAGTTGTAACTTTTTTTCTAAGGAGAGTAGTTAGTTTTTAAGAAAATTCCTTTAGTGGCAAGCTTCTGGATTTATGCCAGAAGCTTGCCACTAAGAATTTGCTTAAAAACTTACTTTTTAAAGGCGTTTTAGATTTGGCAAGTTTTCTTCCAATCGAAAGAGACGTCTTGAGTTCATTTTCGAATGAAAATCCAAATGAACATCTTCAGTTTTGAGGTTGTTTACTTACAGGCACAGACCTAAGCCTATAAGGCTCATTAATTAGGATTTTTTATGTTTTATAGTTTATATTATATATATATATATATATTATATATATATATTATATATATATAATAATATATATATATATATATAATTATATATATATATTATATATAAACAACCATGTTTGAAACATGATCACTTAGAGGGAGTGACGTCACAACAAGATAAAATAAAATTTCTCATTTTTGTAATTTTTTTATATATCTATATTTCACAGTCTTTTGCGGAAATAACATAATTTAATACTATTCGAAGAGGATTGTGAACGTTGAAAACATATAAAAAATAACAATTTACGATTTCACTGCCATGATGTCACCAACTCAAGAATGAAACTCAAGAAACGAAGATCAAAAAAATAGACACCTTGCGAATGGAAGAAAATTTCCTAGATTTCGCTAGGAATTTACTTTTCGTTTGAAAGGAATATTGACAAATCAAATGGAAAAGTGAAGAACTTCTTTCTTTGGTATGCGAGAATTTCTTGCCAAATCAAAAACGCCCTTTTAACTTAACTTTCCTGAACTTAGAAATTTTTTTGAACTTAGAAAATTTTTTCAGAAAATATACACTGATTCAAATCTAGATATTTACCTTATTTTTTTAGAGTATATTCTGTGATTTTTATAAAAAATCTGGGGTGAACCCCTCTGAGCTACTATTACCAAATCTTTTACAGTTGGATTTCTCTTTTTCTCTATCATACTTGTTATAGATGTTTTCCATAATGTCGGTTTATACATGGTCGTGGTATAGCCTTAACATTGGCATAGCCTTAACATCATCGGCACCACTTAACAAATATTTTTTTGTTTCAAAACTTTGTATTTAGATGCTAAAATTACTACAAAAGAAAAGTAAAATAGGCTAAAGAAACGAACATATAGAAAATAATATACACATGAAAACATAATAAATATATAAAATAAAAAAGTAAAATAAAATAAAATAGAACAAAGTTATCTAATTTGGGATGTCTTATTTTCTTTTTCTATTTTAAATAAAGAAATTCCTCCAGACTACGTTCCTTGCGGGACTGAATAGATCGTGGATTTTCCTTTGCTCCGTCTCCGCCAACCGCGCCTGCTTTCCTTAGGCACGGGCAACAACTTTTAACAATGTTTTCCCGCTATTATGAGTGCTGAGACTGGATTTTCCAAGCCTTTAGTTATAGCCGCTTAGTTCTGCTCCCTGCGCGTATAGCCGCTCCGCTGCGCAACTCTGCTTGGGGCCAGTGTTTCTTTCAGGCATACCTCCGGGTGGCAATGGACCCCCCCGGAGACAGTCGAAGTGCCCCCCGGAGAAACGAGCATGAATTAATGTTTGCCCCGATAAATTACAAATAAGCAAATAAACCATAAAAAGTATGTTAATATCTATATTATTCAGCGATAAATTAATAAAAATCGAGCCAAGAAATTGCCATGGAAACATGATGATATGGGCAATAAACTTAGCCAAAGTTGTTAAATTCTGATTTCTTGAGAAATGGGTTTTTTGCTTAGAAATTTTTCGAAAGGTCCTATTAGTAAGGAGTGCCTTAGTTAATATCTTGTTATTTTCAGTGTTTTTTTTCTCATTTATCACCATATACTTTTATTATATATTCTACTATGTATATATATATATATATTATATACTAATATATACTATAATATAATATATATAATATATGATATATATAATATATATATACTATATATTATATATATATATATATATAATTATATAATATATATTATATATATAATATATAATATATATTATAATATATATATATAATATATATATTATATATATATATATAATATTATATATATATTATATATATATATTATATATATATTATATATTATATATTATATTTATATATATATATATATAATATTTATTATATATATATATATTATATAACTATATATATATATATATATATATTATATATATATATATGATATATATATATATATAATATATATATATATTATATATATATATTATATATAGGTTCATCCCCCTAATTACTGGAACACAAATTTGGCACCTTCAAAATATTGAAATCAGTGGGAGACGTCAATAGGTGAACTTACAAAAAACTTCGTTGTTGAAATATTGGAGGGCGCTTTGTATTCCGAAGTGCCACCTGAATTGCTGCATGAAGTTTGAAGATAAAGAAAAATGCACTTAAGGGAATGAAAATATACTGCGACTAGTGTAATCGAGAATTTGAAGAAGGTTCAACGACAAATCAATTTCGATATAATGATATTTGCTAGTCGCTTTGGACGTTTCAGTCATTAACAATTTACCGGATATTGAAGTTTGAAAATTTTGTGACAGAATTTCCGATGTTTAATGCGGAAGTTGTACTAGCTGACCTGAAATCCTTTATTTTTTATATCAATTCCATGCTCGAAATCGAAATATTTAAAGAGATTTGAAAGCCCATTGTCGAAAATATTGGAAGCGGATGTGGGATATTGCGAGTTACAAAAGCTCTTTGAAATCTTCTTGTCATTCCTGTAACGATAGCCTCGGTTAAGATCGTTCCGTACTATGAACCGAATTACTAAGTAAGACAAGAAATAGATTGCTGCCAGAAACCTATGCATTGTATGATGATAAGCATCGATTGGTCTGAGAATCCAACTGAGGATTTTTTCTAAAAAAAACTGTAGACTTGTATGCGACGAAGAAAAACTCTTCGTATACGATTCCTTTAAACTTACTTCTTAATACCCTAACATACTAAGTACTAACGTCGGGGATACGGCCTGCATAGTGTTATATATTATATTATATATATCTATATATATATATATATATATATATATATATATATTATATTTATATATAATATATATATATATATTTTATATATATATATATATATATATAATTATATATATATATATTATATATATTATATTAATATATATATATTAAATATATATATATTATATATATATATATATATATATATAAAATATTATATATATTATATATATATATAGTATATATATATATATATATATAATATATATATATTTATATATATATATATATACCTTATATATTATATATATTACAGGGCGTAGGTGGGGGGGCTTTGGGGGTTAGAACCTCACCCGAAATACCAAGACGTGTCTAACGGTGAGTCCTCAACTCAATTAAGCATACCAAATGCTAAATTCTGGAATTAAAAATAAGTTGTATTAACACTTTTGTCAGATACAATCGACAAACATCTCAATTCCTATCTAAAATAGTTTCAAAACGTTGATTGTAATTTAATAGAAGCATGTGACCACATTTGTAATCTTATAGCCGTTATGAATGAATGGCGTTAAAATTCAGAATCTGTTTTTAAAAGCACCTTTGAAGAAGTTACGTACATTGCATTGAAATTTAATGTAACGATTTCGATCCCACTCGAAGTGCTTTAAACTAAATGTTAGTATGTGGTTTAAATCTTATTGCAGATTAGTTAGATAAATGGTATTATTTAACCATTTTGAATAAAATTATTAATAGAATTCAGAAGGCGATTTCAAACTATGACTTTTGTCGTTTCTTTCAGAAATTTATAGCACGATATTTGTGCTGTAAGTTTACGTTTCTTGAAAAAGTTTCTTCCAGCTTCAGGAAAACTTTGGAAACTTGAATTTGAAATATTGGAGCAGAAATGGTCGATAACAAACGTTGTGCGTGATGCAAGGGACCTGCACTGCATAATGCATGTCATAGAATTTTGTAATAATACAATCTCCCAATAGGATTGGAAGCTACTACAATATAGTAAAACTTCCCTGTTTTCAACCCGCAACACCTGAAAGATCATTTTCAAAATTAAGGCGTTTAAAAACGTACTTAAGAAACTCAATGGGACAAGATCGTTTGACAGGTCTAGCTTTAATTAACATTCACAGGGAAATTCGAAGTGGAATCCGATGCAGTAATTACACTTTTGTGCAAAAAGTCCCAGGAGAGAAAATTTTGTACTATAAGGTAAATTCTTGCTCATTTTAGTTTCTTAATTATATATATACTATATATATTATATATATATTATATATAATATATATATATATATAATATATATATATTTATATTATATATTATAGTAATATATATTATATATATATATTATATATATTATATACTATTAATATTTATATATATGTATATATATTATATATATATATATATTATATATATATATTATAATATATATATTATAATATTCACTATATATATATATATATATATATGATCTTATATTATATATATATATATATATAACTATACTATAATATATATATATAACAGTAGATATAATTTCAAGAACCCCCCCGAAATTTTTTTCACGTACGCCCTATTATATTAATATATATATTATTATATTATATATATATATATTTTATAATATATATTATATTATATATATACTATTAATATATATAATATATTATTTTATTTTTTTAATATATATTATATTATATATATATTATTATATATATATATATATAATATATATATATATATTATATATATATCTATATATATATATATCAATATCATATTATATATATATTATTTAATATATTATATATAATGTATATATTATATTATACTATAATTTATATATATATATATATATATATTATTATATAATATTATATTATATATATAGATTTACAGTTGCTCACACACCTCACGGCGTGAGCCTATTCAAAGGAGGGGGTGTTGCACGCACCTAGGAAGTTACACAAACTTAACGCGAACTTACGAAGCATGAAGCACAGGGCGCGGCTTTGAAGTTTGCGACGAGATTAATTTCGCAGGAAACACAGAAGATGGAAGAGGGTATTTCACAGAACAGAAGTGGCTGGAAAGAAGGAAGCCCGCATCGGCGAACTTAGCCTGGAGTTGCCAGATATCCACAACAAAAAACTCAATGCGCAGACACAGAACCCCTTTGTGCTACGAGGACGTCGTTCAAGGTGGAGGTACGCGAGTGACAAGTTCCCTCGACCACACTCGCCGCTGCGGTACCTATAGAAGAGAAATAAAGCACCAACATCGCCGCGCGCAAAGATAGAGGGTCAAGTGAAGTGGAAAGTACGGAACAGTCTTATAAGTCTTTTTGGCCTTTGACTTCACCCTGTCCAAAAGCCGGGTGAAACCACAGCCCCCCCAGATATGAGAGCAGTACTCCATACAAAGTGGATGGGGGCCTTGGTTAGGTGAAGAAAACAGCCTCGCAGTTAGAATAGGATTTCCAGATTGTTGGAAACTATCATTGCAAATATTGTGAAATTAAATTTGCAAGACATTTTTTGTTTATGTTAAGGCCAAGGAATGTTTATATGTCAACAGGAGAGACGAGAGAGGAACCGTTCGAAGAGCATAGGAAGTTGGGAAGGTGGTTTTAGAGAAGCGAGATTGTAGACAGTTGTTTTTTAAAGAATGAATTTCACAAGGTTTGAGACTACCCCACCCGGAATCCATCAGATCTGCGAGAATAGCAGTCGGAAGATTTAAAAGACGAGGGCAATTCTAGAAGTAAAAGAGGGAGTAGAATTGAAATGAGTTGAAGAATGAGAGGTCGGGTCATCGGCTTAAGAGTGCATTGAATTATTTGTACCGGTAATACAGTGTTTAATAAAGTTAAGGAATAAAGTAGGAGATTAAGACAAACCTGAGGAACACCACATTAACAGAAAAGAAGAGTCGCCCTGTCAACAACAGCCGACATTGAGCGATTTGAGAGAAAACTAGGCATAAGTAAGAAAGGAGAAGGAGGAAACCCAAGGAAAGGAAGCTTGGAGAGCAGTGACGGGTGCAATACCCAGTCAAATGCTTTGATATGTCAAGCGCCACCACGCAAGTCTTCCCCGTAGTTCTAAGGGCCGGAAACCATAAATCAAGTAAGATAGGAACAGTATATCCGCCTAGCTAAACCTCGAGCCCCGAAAGCCAATATTGGCGATCGGAAAGAAGTGAATGAGATTCCAGATGATTAAGAAATGAGAGTATGAGAAGAGTTTCAAGATACTTAGATAGAACACAACGTGAGAGCTATCAGGGCGATAGTTAGAAGGATCAGAGCGGCTACCTTTTTGTTCGGAATCGGATTGGACATGTGCGTGCTTCCACACTGAGGGAAAGTGTTAGTATTGAGACATAGAGGAAATAGTTGTTGAACAAGGGGCGGGTCAGCACGGAAGCACACTCCCTCAAATTTCGGGGAGGAATGCCATCCGGGGCACCCGCCTTCCTAACGTTCGTAGATTTCAGGAGCCATGCACCCGATCGAATGTAATCCACAGGCAAAGCAGTAGGACACCTGAGAGGAGAGGAAGAGGATGAGATTGCCAAGAGAGTCGATCCGGGTTGAGGTTGAGGAAAATAGGAGGCGAAGGGATTGGACCCTCTTTCAGTTGGAGAATTAGCAACAAACCATCATCGAAGCGAATAAGAGGAGGAAAAATAGATTTACAGAAGTGATTGAAATGTTTCTTTGGCAACGAGAGCCAGAAGAGTTGCAGTAGGAGGAACCAAGGAGGTTCTTTAGCGCATTTTCTTTTTATGAATGAAGTCTTACTTTTGCTCGTCGAAGGGGAGTATCCCTGCAACGATTTCTAGCAGAATGGAAAATTAGCAAGAGTGATAGGAGAACGAGAATTTTCCACTCACGATACGCCCACCTGTATCTAGCCCTGAATGGCCAAGAGAACAAGACCGAATCGAACCAATTGGATTATTGAGGAGAGAAAGATTTTAGTCGAAGAAGGAATGAACCTGCCTATCCCATCACGATTACAGCTCCCACTTATCGCGACAGAAGTCGAAGCGTCACCAGAGACAAAGCAGTCATTCCAATTATAGTTAGCGTAGAAGCAACGCTACCCTTTATTTTTATGTAAATTATGTTTATACTTATGTTGCCCCCCCCCCGAATTCTCTGTACTGCCCCCGGAGAAAATTGTCTGAAAGGCACACTGCTTGGGGCCCGTTAAAAGATTTCCAAAATACTAGCACTACACTACTTAAGCCTTAAGGCAAATGAGGAGCAAAGCTCTCCTCACCCATGAATTTATTAACGACCAGGATTCAATAGCAAATCGTAAAGGTTGCTGGAAAACAGCAATTATATTAAAAGGAATTAATTAAAAAGGTAATAAGCAAGGAGAAAGGATGGGAGTGCCAGCACATATGCAATAACCATACTATAAAAGCTATTATATACTTCCAAATATATAGCCTTCTATTTTGTGTTTATTTTATGATATAAAACTATTATTTATATACGGTATCTTATTTTTATTAGTTTTAGCGGAATTTATACTTTTGTCTCCATGGGATATAATTGAACCAGAATTTCACTAAAAAAAAAATCACTATAGTTCAATACTGATTCAACAGTGGACTTAATTTGTCCGCGCTTGATTGAAGTCAACATTTAATAAATAAAATGTTAAGGGATATGGACGGGTAAGAATGTGCTTAATTTCTCTTCTCTAAATAATCACAACATATCATTCGTATTCATATTCTTCTTTGCTAATTAATACTTAATTCTATACCATATATACATTATTACACCTACTAGATTATCTGAACGTGACTAATTCGATAAAAGCCACAAGCCAGAGATTGCATCGTAGGGACTTCAAGAACATACCTCAAGCAAAAAAAAAATCTTTTCGAAAAATCACAACCCCAAAACTTCAAGATAGATACACAAATGGGGCTTTCTAAAAATTTATTTATAATTTTTTTTTTTTTTTTTTTAACGGTATAATTTTTCCTTTTAATGAATGCCAAAGAAAGTTTTTTGCCTTTTTTAAATTAAACCTATCCTTTTCTTTTTTTTTTTTGGGGGGCCTTTTTTATTATAGATCTTTAAATTTTCTATCAATTGTTATTCTATATGGGTCTCACGAACGGGTTCTGTTGAAGTTCTTGATTAACTCGTGCCTATCAATATTTGCAAATTATAATCACTGTTCACTAATTTTCTACTATGTGTATACATCTCAGCGTATCTCCGAGGGCTCTGCAGATTATGATATTTTGTGTATTATATAAAATTAACTTAAAATTAAGGTTTATTTGAACATATGAAAATATTAGAAGACCGGTCAGAAAGCCCACATAGGCCTATCGAGACCTGCCTATTTTGGCGTTTTTGCTCTAAAGATTTAGTTAGTCGTAGTGTCATTTAATTCAAATTTGGTATGCAGAGTTAGAGAAGCAATGCGATCATTGCCTACCATTTCCTTTCAGTGTTTTCCCTCAAAAAATTCAAGCTCAAAATTTAGACACTTGATAGGCCTAGATCAATTTCAGCTTCAAAATTTAAAATTCATTTATGGGTCTTCCTAGACCCTTAAAATCACATCACAATGAGTTTGGCTTGGTGGTGCCATCTTTCATTCCATCTTTCTTCACAGGTTTCATTTGTCCATGGTTATTCTAGCCCAATTTTTCAGCGGAAAATGTCTGACCAGAGATACAAGCCCTTCTTGATAAAGTTAATAAAAATCTAAGCCATAGTCAGTGGCGGCTCGTGGTTCTTATGAAAGGGGGTGTTTATATTAATATATATTAATATATTAATATATATTATATATATATAATATAATATATATATATATTTTATATACTTATATATATATATATATATATATTATATAATATATATTATTATTATATATATAATATATATATATTATCTTCTTCTTCTTCTCTTCCTTCTCTTTCTTCTTCTTTTCTTGCTTCTTCTTCTTCTTCTTCTCTTCTTCTCTTCTTCTTCTTCTTCTTCTTCTTCTTTCTTTCTTCTTCTTCTTCTCTTCTTCTTCTTCTTCTTTCTTCTTCTTCTTGCTTCTTCTTCTTCTTCTTCTCTTCTTCTTCTCTTCTCTTTTCTTCACCTTTTTCTCCCAGAACTGGTAAGGTGCGTACATGATCAGAAAAAAAAAAGCAGTGAAGAATATGACAAAATTCGAAAAAGAAAGCCCAGCCTTACCGCCCCTTACCTGTACCACTTAATAGTATAAAACTCGGCCGCAGTCAGAAACATCCACCCTAGAGCTCACGGGACGCACGGATTCCTCACTACGGTAAATTCGTCAAAGTGTCAGGGTTCATCCTTGGCTACAGGTGGGCACAACCACTACCCCCCACAAAACCCGCCATCAATGCTAGTTAGCACCTTTTTCCTCGCCTCTGCCAAACGTCACATTCTCTTCCTGGCAGACAATTCCTTATACTGGACTCACCACTGTCTTTCTTCCGTCTCCCAGCCTTGTCGGTTCCCACATCTACTCACCACATATTACAATTTACGCTATAAAACACAGCCGAACGTATCATTCATCCTTTCCAACATGACCAAACCATTCATCAAACATTACTTTCATTTATATCTCTCGTCTTACCCCTTCTTCACACCACACAACTCTCTAATTACGTTTCTTCCTCATTTTATTCAATCTTCTCACACCTAGCATGCACGCTAATTTATATATACTATTATATATATAATATATATATATATAGATAATATAATATATCTATAATATATATATATATAATATATAATATATATATATATTATATATATATAGTATATATATTAATATATATATATTATATTATATATATATATATAATAGGTCCTGTCTGTTTTACGACTCGTCAGTTTTTGATTTTTTTTTCTTTTTTTTTTTATATATTTCTACTATATTATAATAACAATGAATTTCACTGGTAACGGACATGATTTCAAAAGTTTGAAATATTTTAAATAATTTTAAAAATCACATTTATGATAAATATTGTTTTCAAAAATGAATATCTCGAAAAGTACGCATTTACAGAAACACCATATTACATATTTTGGAATTCAGCGTATAAAACTTAATTTACAAAAGTGTAAAAAAAAATAAAAAAAAAATAATATAACATATTTTTCATAAGTGAAATATCTCGAAAAGTATGACTCTTACAGAAAAACCAATTAACATATTTGGAATCAACGTTATTAAAGCTTATTTTACAAAATGTTTAAAAAGAAAATTAGGCTCAAGGCCGACGGGGAAGAGGGGAGGACGTTTGCCATTTACCCCGTAGGGGAGGGGGAGGAACCCCGCGACACCCCAAATACCAAAGAGCGGGCGGTTCCGGAGACCCTCCCCGGAGGGGGGAAATAGTCCACCTTGTCGTTCCCCGGAAGGTTGAGAGAACCCCGACTCCTGCCATTCTTTCGTTGGTTTCCCCTTGGCTATTTCCTATAGTTAAAAGAAAGCAAAAAATTAAAAATGACGGAGTCAGATAAAACGTAAAAGTCCTATACATTTATTGATCATGTCACGTTACCACTTAATGCTTGTTAGGATCATCATACTAGAAAGTATATTTAAAAAAAACAAAAAACATTCAAAAAACATTCAAGTCGTTAAATCATAAAAAGGTCATTATATATATATATATATTAATATTATATATATATATATTATATATATATATATATTATAATATATATTATATATATATTATTAATATTATATACTATATATATATACTATATTATATATATATATATACATACTATACTCTAATATACTATATATAATATATACTATATTACTACTAATATATATATTATATATATATATATATAGTATATATAATATAATATATATATATATTTATATAATACTATATACTTATATATATTATATATATAGTGATAGATTACATTAATGCGAACTGATGCCTTTTTTGAAAAACGATCAGTTAAAATTGAAAAAAATGATGATCGAAATTTAAAGAGAATAAATGTGAAACTCAGAAAGGAAAAAAAATATGAGACGGGAACAAAATTTCCAAAAGTTCCAATGTAACTTTATTAAGCTACACTCACGGACAACATCTCTCGCTCGGATTACACAGTAAAAATTTACACTATAGAGAGATTTTCGGACCCAAAAGATTTTTCAAGTTCCTTTATTTTCTATGGAATAAATTGTTCGACAAAAAATTAATAATATATATATATATATATATAAATATATTATATATATTACATATATACTTTATATATTATATATATATTATATATTATATATATATATATATTTATATATAATATAAATATATATATACTATATAATATATATATATATATATATAATATTCTATATATATTTAGTTCTCACTATATATAAAATATGATGTATAAAGGCAGTAAAGATAGTAAAACTAATCCATGCAATCCCTACTAATCCCCTTTACTATCCTTTACTAATCCCTTTGTTGCTAAGCAACAGCCTTATTGATTTACTGTTTTACTGCTTTACAGGTCTGTAAAGTATATGTTTTTAATAAATTTGTCACATACAATTTTAGTAAATAAAATGATTATAAAAACAGGACCACCTGGGTTTTTCTTCTTACATTACAATTTTTTTAAAAATTTTATAAATAAAAAAGTATTGCAAAACAAAAATTAAAAAATATTAAAAGGAACACATGATTAATAACAACTATCGACTGTAAATACAGTACAAGTAGCATCCCTCCAATCAGCAGTAAAACAACAGCCTTACTTATCCCATTTGTTGTTAGGCATATTGAGCTATTGCATTTACTGTTTTACTGCTTTAAGGTCAATTCAAAGTATATTGTTCTTTAACAAAAATGTTTAAGGTATGAATTAAATGGACATGACTTTCATAGTCATATTTGAAAAGAAATCTTTGAATAGTTTATTTGATTATCACACTATGAAATATGTATCGTTACGTTACGGTAATTATAGCGCCTGCGGGGCGCACGCTGCGGTATACTCGGGTAATATTGCGTCCTGCGAGGGTTACGCAGTAATATTGCGCTTGCGGAGCCGCACGACGGGGGTTACGTGGTAATATTGCGGCCTGCGGGGCGCACGGGCGGTTTCGCGGCTTGGGCAACACCTGCGGGTGCGGGTTTCCGTCTGCCTTCCGCGCGGAGTGCGGCATCGCTGCGCCCTGGTGGCCGCTTAGATTCCGTAGTTTGGGAAGGATTGATGTTGCCGGGGTGATTGTAATTTGATTTTTTCGTTCTTTGTGGGGTGGTTGGCGAGGGGGCGTTGGTCGATGAGATGGTGCTCTGACAGGTTGGTCAGGTGGTGGGTGGTGACGGTTGGTTTTGTGTAGTGTTTTGTTAGAAGAATATGCTGCTATATAGAATGTTATGTTGGCTTAACTCATAGTATGAAAGCATCCTAACAACTCTTAAGATACCCAATCGAATTCCTCATACCTTATAACCTAGGGGTATTGATACCAATTTATTAGGGCTATTTGATGCTCCAGGGGAAGCTAGAGAAGGGCTTGAAAAAAGTCGGCACTATATGACTAGTTGACACTATGGCGGCACTCAATTGGCATTTATGTTGAGACTTCCGTTTGGCACTTCGTTGCACTATCTCGGCACTATGTGACTCATCTGGCATCATCTGACACTCCTAGGGATCTCATAGGACCGTCCTAGCGGACTACACAGCAACCCACCCCCACCCCACAAAAAAAAAAAAATCACACACATAACATAATAATAATAACACTAATACCCTATACTAATAACACTCATCATAATACTACATACTAAATATACCTACACCCCCATAAACCAATCCTATATAACACATATATCCAAAACTATAACCCCATACCTAATATACAACCCACACCCCACCAAACTTATATATATATATATATATACTATATATATATTATGCTGAGCCAGCAAAGTTGAGCCCATGGGGGCCGGGA
>JABUQX010044402.1:30000-32487 GCA_015478945.1 Trachelipus rathkii | reverse complement strand
CGGAGAGATACGTGTAGACGATGGATGTGTCAGCACGTAGCATTAGCATCGACTTGCTGCACTCAGGAGTCGAGACTGTTCATCGGATTCTACTAAAGCTTTTTGACGAAATCAGACCCTTCTTGATGGGTGGTCAGGGTGGTCAAAATATTTCAAAAGGGAGGCAGAATGACTTTAGGTGAGGACCTTCAATTAGCAATGGACTGCTGGAAGTGAACTAACACCAGGACTCCTCTCACCAAGGACATCTTTCACGTCTTTATTCTACTGAATTTTTGGTATTGTTCATAAAATATAATACACCTCTCCCTAGTTCTGCTGCTGTAGAGCGCGAATATTTAGTATTGGTGGGGATATTTTTGAGGGCAAAGAGGTCAGCCTTAACTGCTTTTAATTTTGAGCAGCTAATCTTTTCTAAAGGTTATATGGATCTCTTGTCCTTTGAAGAAGACATTGAGGAGAAGAGGAAAATCTTGAGATTTTGTAAAATATTCAATTCAATTTTTCATATATTTATATAAATAAATTTTTTGTAAGGGTATATACTATTTACGTATTTAAATATTTAAAAATCCTTTTTTGTGAAGTCTCACATTATTAACGGAAGACGTGAGGACGTGCGGACTTGCGATAGGGGGAGGGTTGATGGTCTGAATAAGTGCGGAGGAGGGCTAGCGGACTACGTTTTCTCGAGTGCGGAGGTGCGTAGCGACCTACCCTAAATGAGCGGGGTGCGCACCTTATATATATAGTAATAAATATATATATATATTATATATCTACTATAATATATATATATTAATATATATATATATAGTATATATATAGATATATATAGTATATACTATATATTATATTATAACTATATATATATATATATTCTAAATATATTATATATATATTATAAATATATATATATAATATATCTATACTATTTATATATATATATATATTATATATATATATATATATATATAATATATATATATATGATATATATATATATATAATATATATATAGTACATATATAGTATATATATATATATATAAATAATATACTATCCCGTATATGTATATATAGTATATATATATCTATATATAATATATATATATATAATCGTATATATAAGTACTTCTGAAACATCTCTAAATAATATTATTAACTTTTGGATATTAAATCAAAAATTAAAATGATGATGGGAAACTTTTTCCAACAGGCATACTGTCAACCAACCTGATAATGGTCTGTACGCTTAAGTAACAACTCCTAGCTTCCCCAGAAGTATATAAAAATTCAATTTGTAACAACACTCATATATAGGGCTTATAATTGTGCTCGGATTGGGAGTCATTTGATGCTGAAAGTTAAAAGAATTAAACAGAACCTGATTAACTGTAACCACCCTTTAAAAATTTAACGGAGAAAATAATAAACAAAACCATCAAACAACACTCTTGTTGAAAAAGCAGGACACATACGTAACAATCTCCTCTGAAAGGCATGTAAATTTTATTTTAAACTTCAAATGCAAAACTTCGATAAAGAAGGAAAATGCCTACGCGGCATTATTAACGCCCGCACATTAAATCTAAAAGTAATTCAAAAATCACAATTAAACTATATCACAAAACATAGAAAACTTTCTTCCTGCTTTTCAACTAAGGATACCTCTCTCTAGTATATCACCTATGTGTTTTACCATGTCGCATGTCCCGCGAGTCTGACTGGTAAACGTTCGACATAGTATTGGCTTACACGACTAATAAGATTAACCAGATAGGGCAATACCGCAGCCACGAGCTTAAACCCAGTAAAATATACTAACATTTATTCACTGAGGCATAACAAGACAGCTGTACCTGATATTTCAAAATCATTTAAAAACTTTCTGAACTCTCCTCATGTTTGGGAAAAGCCCTAAAACTGGGGGAAAAAAAATAAAAAGCTGAGGCTATTACATAAAAAACATCTAAAACCAGACATTTACATAAAGTTCAACGTATTGTCACTTCAGTTAACATATAAGTATGAATACCAAAAATTAAATCTAATTTGTAATTTTTAATTTTTTTTAAATCTAGTGTTAAAAAATAAATTCATCTCAATTGTTAGAGATCGAAACTCTGAAGATGTCCGAAGTTTACGGACGAAACACCGGTCAGGAACTAATAAGTATAAATATGCCTCTTACTTTCTTTGCAATTTATTTTCTAGATTAATATTAGGGAAATTAAATGAATATCAGAAAGAAAATATTTAGGGAATTGGAAGTAAAAAGTAAAACTAATAATAAAAATATGAATATAATAATAATAATAATAATAATAATAATATAATAATCATATAATAAATAAAGTTATAGATTATAATTATAATTATAATTATAATTATATTATAATTATCATATTAATAATAATAATTAATGTTTCTAATTCTACATTATAAATAACAATTATAATATGCTTAAAATTTATTGTTGAAACAA
>JABUQX010044402.1:7500-10000 GCA_015478945.1 Trachelipus rathkii | reverse complement strand
ATTATTCAAGAAAGCTCAAGTGTCTTTAATATATATTAAAAAATTGTAACTATTACAAAAAAAATAATTTCCCCAATCAAGAGAAATTACGTTAATTACTTATCTGAAAGTATCTGGCAATAACTTTAGGTAAATTAATCAAAGTTTAGCTGCAAGATTATAATCGTTTATATTATACCCATAAGATATATGTTATGTTTATTGGAAATTAAAGATATTTTATTACACGATGTAGTCAGTTACTTAGAGAGAATCACTGATAATATTATTAGTCGATAAATAATAAATCGATTATTTATCGATTATTAATCGATAAATAATCGATTTATTATTTTCCTCGAAAGATAATTAACCAGTTGATAGATATTAGTGTCGTGAAGTGCCATCAATTAGGTGTCATATATCTTTTAAGGAAATACGAAATATATATATAGAAATATTTTTGTATATAATTTTCAATGCTTATTAATAATAACAATATATAATGATGCTAATAATAATAATAATAATAATAATAATAATAATAATAATAATAATAATAATAATAATAATAATAATAATAATAATAATAATAATAATAAATGAAAATTATAATAGAAATGAAAATAATATAATAAAAACAATGTGTTAATAATACTGACAATAAAATGAAATAATAATAACGATATAAAATAATAATAACTAATAATAATAATAATAATAATAATAATAATAATAATAATAATAATAATAATAATAATAATAAAAATAATTACAAAATCACAGAGGCATATTTACAAATTGTCACTAAGCTTTGCAAAAAAATATATAATTCTTGTCCTATTTCGACCTCTACCCAAAATTCATATATATATATAAGCATATATATATTATATTATATACCTATATATCATATATATATATATATAGATTATATAGTAATATAATTATATTAATAAGGAAACGTTCTATATACTATATATGTATATATAATATATTTTTCTATATATATAATAATTAATTATAAGTTATATATTTATATCTATATATATATATATATATATATATATATAAGAATTTTTAATTATGGAGTTACCTTCAAGTTTGATCTCAGATATTTTACATGAAGAGTAAAACAAACTCTTCTCTTACTACTACTACTATTACTACTACTACCACCATAAATACTAATAAAATTTCTACCTTCAAAATTACATAAATATGCAACTTTTCTTTTCTGGTCTTAATGAAAATAATTTTAAATATTTGTGTTTAATTTTTCATCAAATAAAATTAGTGTTTAATAATTTTCTTGCTCAATATTATTTCATTACGGCTTATTATATTATATTATAATAATATATATATATATTAACTATATATATTATACTTAAATAATATATAATATATATTATAATATCTACACTATTATATTATATTATATATAATAAATATATATAATATTAATATATATATAATATATATATATTATATATATATATGCCGGGCCACGCTGCCTCTTATGTATACATAAATGTTTCTGTATATTTTGTATGTCAATTAGATATATATAATTGAATATTATATATATTAATATATATATATATTATAATAATATATATATAATAATCATTATATATATATATATTATAATAAATAAATATATATTATATATAATATATATTAATATTTAACCGAATATTATATATATATATATATTATATATATATATAAATATATATATATTATATATATATATATATTTATTTTAATATATTTTATAATTATATATATAAATATATATATATTATATTTTATATTAATGACCGGTATATATATATATATATACTTAATATATATATAATATATATATTTATATACGTATATATATATTATAATATATATATATATATATTATTATAATATTTATATATATAATATATATATATATATATATATATTAAACAGTAATATATTAATTATAAATATATATATATCTATTATATATAATATAGTATATATATATTTATATATATATATATTATATTATAATTATATATATTAATTAATATATATATGATATAATATATACAGAGCTGGCCAAGATAAAAAGAGGCCCAAGTCTTCCAAAACAATGAATGTTACTTCAAAAGAGTTTAATATGATGTAAACTATATCTAACTATTGAATTATTATTATGAAAAACAAAGCGTATGACGTTCATAGGTCAATAGTTCTAACAGAGAGAGCTGAAAATGTTCACCCTTAAACTTAGATTACACCAATCTCAGCACGTAAATCAACATGTTTCTGGAAAACGTTGTGCCAATTCTTGTGGTCTGTGATTTCGCAAATACGCATTTGCAAGTGTTTGTTTTCAACTCCTCATTGATATTGCGGCGTTGTTTCTGTAGACCTTCACCTTTAAATTACCCCACAAATAAAAATCACAAGTAGACAGATCGGGCGATCTTGGAGGCCATAAATCTGCGGAAATAACGTGTTAACGTCCTCTTACCAA
>JABUQX010044401.1:0-18092 GCA_015478945.1 Trachelipus rathkii | reverse complement strand
GAGAGAGAGAGAGAGAGAGAGAGAGAGAGAGAGAGAGAGAGAGAGAGAGAGAGAGAGAGAGAGAGAGAGAGAGAGAGAGAGAGAGAATATAGATTATATAAATGGCACAAATGCGTATGAGAAGAGAGAGGAAGAAGAGAGGAAGATGAGAGAGAGAGAGAGAGAGAGAAGGCGAGATGCTGAGAAGAGGAGGAGAAAGAGAGAGGGAGAGAGAGAGAGGAGAGAGCGAAGAGAGAGATGAGTGGGAAGTGGTGGTTGATGAGAGAGAGAAGACGGACGTTGTAGAGAGAGAGAGAGAGACGGAGAGAGGATGAGACGAGGAGAGAGTCGGTGTAAAGGCCGAGAGCGATGAGAGAGAGAAGAGAAGAGTGAATTATTTTAACATTACACAGTACTGCAACATTATCAAGTTTATTTTTTCTCCAACCGTCAACAAAGGCAATTTCTCTTTCTCCACAAAATATCTAGGATATTAGGCTTAAGACATGAACAACCAGAAGTTAGTAGAGAAAGGGATAGGTTAGGCTTAAGACATGACAACCAGAAGTTGGTAGAGAAAAAGGATCTGGATCAGGGGATTTTGATGGAAGAATCGGAAGAGAAAAGCAGAATTAAAGGCAACCAGAAATAAGAAATAAGCATTCTTTGGTCAGTTTGTTTCCAACCTTGTCCACTGAATGTAATAAACTACCATTTTTCAAGGCATGTATTTACACAATGAATCTTGGTTTACCGATAGTATCTCGGTATCGGTATCGGCAGTATCGGCCCAACTTTTTTTTTGGTTATCGGTATCAAGTATTGGTAATTATGGCCGGATACTTGGCCGGATACCCTTTGTGCTTATCTTTGGCTCTGAAGAATTATGAGGAACTTTAGATTCAATAACACTGTACAACATGAAAAATGTCCTTCACATAAAAATATGTGGTTTCTTGTATATTCTTGCTTGAAAATAGACTGATCTGGTGCTCTTTTATGTGTTTTGTTTTCTACCATTGTATGCAAATTTGGTTTGAGTAATTGGCGAAGTTTGGCAACACAACCTTTCCCATTTTTCTTGTAGCAGATTTCCTCTCACATGTTTTTTGAATTTTTGCTTCAGTATGGGTCTTGGATATTTGTGGAGGTGTGTATACTAGTGTTGGAAATGAGAAAGAAGTATATGTGTAAATAATTATAATATATATATATATATATAATATATATAATATATATTATAATATATAATATATATATAATATTATAATAATTATTATATATATAATATATAATATATATTATATATATATATATAATTATATATATATATATATAATGGATATATATATAAATATATATATATATATATATATATATATATATATAGTATATTAATAGATATATATATATATATATATATATATATATATATATATTATAACTATATATATTTATATATTTTTTTTTATTTTTTATTTTCTAAAAAAAATAAATAATTTTCAGGTTTATTATATTTAATATTCGAAAATTATAATATTGCTGTCTACAAGAAAAATTAATGCCAATTAAATATTATAACAAAAGTATTTTATGCTCTCAATGCCACGTCAGTGTAAAAATTGCCCTAACTTATTTTGTTATGTGATGTGGAGAATTACATTTAAGACGCACATGCTCACGCCTTGTCACCACCATATCTCAGAACCACAGCACCTCATGAATTTGTACTTTGCCGATGTAAATTGGGATAGGATAAGTTCCTGGGCTCCACATTGTATGCTGCAATCCTGTGTACAGGAATCTGAGAATTGGCAGTTTAAAAGAAACGTAGCTTATAAAATTTGCTGTACTATGCATTTGGCAGTGAACCGACAAAGTCTTCATAACAAATTGTTACTTCTGTTTGACAAATGTGCAGGGTTTCTCTTCAAAATCCAAAACATTGTTTCCAGTATCCAAACCTACACACGTGGCAATGCATCCAGTTTCCTCATTCACATCGATCTCAATGTACCTACACCTTCCAGATGAATTTTACTTGTTTGACTAGAGGATGACCCTCCAATCATGACACAAGGTATCAAGATCCTGACTTTGAACCATCAACATCTATGATATGTTCACATCATGAAATCCCACAGGAGGAGCTTAACGATCTTGTACGAGATCTAAAGCCTCACATACAGACTCAGAATTGGTTGGCTTCTAGGCTTCAGGGCTGGAATCTATTAGAGAAAGCTGTAAAACATTAGTTCCATTTAGAGGCAGACAGAGACAGTTTTGCAACAATTTTTTGCGCAGAAAGGTGGCATTGTATATTGCTGTGATGTGAATGGCCTATTTGGACAGGCATTGAGACATGAGCATAAACCAGCACAAGTGGAGCGCCTGTTATTGATTCCTCCAACGTAGAGCTTAATGGCAGTGCACTCCATATAGTAATGTTTTTCTGTCTTTCCTGTAACTATTCTACAGAATACAATGAGGAAACGTACACAAAATATTGAGTTCTATACCTTAACCTAGTATGCAGTACACAACATATTAAATGCACATTGGTGGGACCTGAAGGTTTCATTGGTATTAACAGATGGCAACGGGATACACAAAAATTTTTCTTCTGCTTTTTTCCTTCTTTGCAAATTGGGACAACCCGCGACAGAAAAAAAACACTACATTCGGAAAAAGTGGCCTCAAAGACATGATTTCAATCCTGGGACCAAAAAACATATCACATGAACCACTTGTGAATCCGCAGTTTATCTTTCTTACACCTTTGCACATTAAACTTGGTTTGATGAAAATATTTGTAAAAACGCTTGCCAAAGATTTGGCCTTCTTGCATCTCAGAAAAAAAATTCACAAATTTAAAAGAGGCAAAGATAAAAGAAGGGTTTTATATTGGCCCCCAAATTAAAGCAGTTTTCCGAGATGGAGAGTTCGAAAGGAAAGTGTCAGAAGGACAAAAAGCGGCCTGGCTAGCATTCAAATCAGTGTGCACAGGTTTTCTTTGAAATGAGAAAGCTAAAAACTATGAATATCTTGTACGTCACATGTGGATTGGCTTTCGTGTATAGGTTTGCAATAGTCCTTTTAAAACTACATCTATGATTCACAGCGACTTCTTTCCCCCCCCGAACCTTGCCAATTTAGTGATGAGCATGGTGAAAGGTTCCACCAGAGCATCTCTATGTTTGAAAAGCGTTTTTTTAGTGGGCGAGGGGGGTATGGACATGAAGAGTATGCTTGCTGAATATTGCTGTCTTTCATCAGGGACAACACCAACAGATGCCTTACAAGAGAGAAGAAAAAATAAGCCAAAAAAATCATTGTTAGTGAGTGCTTGCATAATAATTTTCAAGACACGCTGTTACTATTTCAATAGAACCAATATGTATAAATATTGAGTGTGGTTGGGGTCTCACAAAAAAACAAAAAAAAAACGATACATGATGGAGCTTTTTGTTTTTCATAAATGTAACAAGGCACCTTTTGTTTATACAGAATCAAATATTTTCATGTAAAGGACAAAAAAAATTTAGAAATTTTGTTGTGCAGTGATAAATAAGTCTAGTTTCAAATATGATTTAGGTTCTAATAAGGAGATTCCTTAAGCTTGCTGAAACCCCACAAGAAATGACATCTCCGACGGTGAACCCCTTCTAGAATGCATTTAAATAGTATATAACCGAGGAGCTTGCTCGCCTGACAAAAAAAAAAGATTCACAAAAGTGGAAGCCACTTTTTATCAGCAATCCCTGGCAACAGCACTTGATAGCGATGATGGTGGCCTTTCAGAAAATAAACCTACTGAAGATGACGAGGATTTGGATATGTTAAACCTTCTCTTTGAAAATAAAGTTCATGGCCAAAACTGCATTGACATCTCATTCACTTTCAAAAAATAATCACACCAAGGAACCTCATCAAAAAAACTGAAAAGATGAAGAGAGAGTCATCAAGGAGCAAAGATAATTCAAATTTGCATTCTGTTGTGAAAGAGGAGATGCGGCTCTACAAAAATATGGAGATGCTGCCTACAGAGAAGAGATTCCTTTCATGTGGTGGCATGAAAATGGGCCTAGGTTTCATTATTATCAGTGCTTGCAAGCAAAATATTTATCATCCCTCCCTCATCAGTCGACGAGCGAGCATAATATTTTTTTAGTGTAAGATGTAGGGAGAATTGTAACACCCCAAAAAGGAACAGGGCTCTCGCCAGATACTAGTTGAAAGCTTTTAATGTTTGATCAGCGATCACAACAATTTGAAGAGAATTTGAATTGAATATTTGAATATATCTATCTTTATCTTAAAGAGTATATTATTACTGTCAATGTTTGGAATTAAATAGCATCCCTTTTTCATTTTTTGTCTTTTTCAGCGCTTTGATTACATTTGAGGTCTCTTCTTTCATTATTTTTTTTTTATCTTTATATTGTAGCTAGTTAAACGAATTTTAGGGCAAATTGAGATCATTTTTGTGAAAACATAAAAGCTAGTAACTAAACTTCTTTAATAGCTAACTAGACATAATGTAAATGGAATATTTTTGGAAAAATTTAAAAAAAAAAACATAAAACTTTTATTAATTAATTGCATTTATTATTCTTCAAAGATACATTTTGTGAATTTTATAGAAAATTAAATATACGTTAATATGAAAATAAATGACTAAGTATTGGTTGTACAGGAATGCAAGTTCCTGATGTTGCCTAGCGTACACAAATTTTTTATTATTATGTGTATTTATGGTAATAATTTAAGTATCGTTATCAGTATCCATGCACCCAAAAAAAAAATAGGTATCTGTATCAGCCTCTTTTCCTGGTATCAGTACATCCCTAATTTCACATTGAATAAAAGAATAAAATAAAAATTTTAAAAACAACATATTGCTATTCTCAAAAATTAATAAGGTTGTGATGTTTCAATGCTTTTGATGAAAAATTGTCCTGCACTTTTGCTGTAACTCTTTTTATAGTAGTTATAAATATTTAAAAATATTTTTTTTAATAAGTTTCTATAAAGAAAGACAAGGAGACAGAACAAATATCTAATTAAATTTTTCCTCAATTTAATTGAAAGGTCATTGTGTTTTGTTCTCTCATCATGAACCAAAACTTGGAAAAGTTGCCGATGAAGAGAGGAGGAGTACCCGGAAAGGAAGGAGCATAATCCATTGTTAACAAAATTATTTTTGATATTTTAAACAAAAATGAAAGTAAAAATGATTTGAATTTTTTTTTTGACCCTTTACTAAAAAAATAAATAATAAAATAAATAAAATTTCTTTAGGATTATTTTCTGAGACTGAAATGTTTGCTAATTAGCCTTTATAAGAACACAAATAAATTAACATAGATGAGGAAATAGACTAAATAAATGTTGAAAGTTTTGGCACTTTGTAAAAAACTTTAATCATTAGATAGTGAAAAGGAATATTAGTTTGAAATAAACACATTTTTTTTGATAATTCATGTCTTGAATACTGATATATAGATATATATTATATTAAACTATATATATATATCATATTATTATATAATATATATATATATATATATATATATATTTATATATATATATATATAATATATATATATATATATATATATAATATATATATTATATATATTATAATATATATATAGGCCCTATATAATATATTATATATAATATATGAGAGAGAGAGGAAGAGAGAGAGAGAGAGAGATAGAGAGATGGAGAGAGAGAGATGAGAGAGAGAGAGAGAGAGAAGAGATGAGACAGTGATAGAGAAATGAGAGAGAGAGAGAGAGAGAGAAAGATAGTGAAAAGACAGATAGAGATGAGATGAGAAGAAGAGAGAAGAGAGGAGAGAAGAGAGAGAGGAAGAGAGAGAGAGAGAGAGAGAGACTCGAGAGAAGAAACTGACGGATGAGAGAGAGAGAGAGAGAGAGAGAGAGAGAAGAGACGAGAGAGAAGAGAGAGAGGAGAGAAGAGAGAGAGAGAGAGATGAGAGAGGAGAGAGAGAGAAGAGAGAGAGAGAGAGAGAGAGAGACTGGAGAGGAGAGAGAGAGAGGAGAGAGAGAGAAGACGAGAGAGAGAGAGTAGAGAGGAAGAGAGAGGAAGAGAGAGAGGAGAGAGAAGGAGAGGAGAGAGAGAGAGAGAGAGAGAGAGAGAGAGAGAGAGAGAAGAGAGAGAGAGAGAGAGAGAGAGAGAGAGAGAGAGAGAGAGAGAGAGAGAGAGAGAGAGAGAGAGAGAGAGAGAGAGAGAGAGAGAGAGAGAGAGAGAGATGAGAGAGAAGAGAGGAGAGAGAGAGAGAGGAGAGAGAGATGAAGAGAGAGAGAGAGAGAAGAGAAGAGAGAGAGAGAGTATGAGAGAGAGAGAGAGAGGAGAAGAGAAGAGAGAGAGAGAGAGAGAGAGAGAGAGAGAATCTGATATGGAAACTGACACATAGGCATATTCATGACTAATATGCCTATGTAACAATAGGTTAACCAGCTCTGACTCCAAGTTCTAGCTCCAGCTGGATATCCTGTCCTTTTAAATAGCTCCTGCTCCAGCCAGATATATTCGATGTCCAACCTCCAGCCAGCTGGATCTCTTCCTATATGGAATCTAACAATTTTTCCTTAAAATTGTAAATATTTATTAGCTAGAGACATTTAGCTATAATTTTGTAAATAATTATAAGAAATATACTAGTTGTATAAAATGTAGTGGATGAATAATTGAAATTTTTATTTATTTTTACTGAAAGATTTTTAACAAATTTTGCAAATTTTTCAAATTTAAAATGCATCCGATATTAAAATTTATGCATCTTTGTATTATCTATAAACTTGCTTGCAGTAATACATTTTATATAATTATGTAAGAGATTTTCCTTATACATGATGGAATTTACTATGCATAATTATACATATTATAATGGGGAAGTATTGATGAAAAACACATTAAAAAAAATATGATTAACTACATAAAAACAATAATGCATACTACAAAAGCAATAGTTGCGAATGGGTGACATAAACACAGCAATTTCTGATTAAAATTTCTTATTTTCAAATAAGATATTCATCAGCACTCATGAGTTAGGGGGATACTAGCGGTGGAGCTCCAAAAACACTTTGTGTTACATGTATTTGTATCTTCAACAACATACTAATGCAAATATTTTTAATAAGAAATTGTTAATATGTTATGATGTCACTCACTGTCAATATGCTATAATGTCACTCAATGGCAATCCTAACAGGCTGGCTCCAATAAATGTAAAATGCAGATCAGACTCACTCACTCCGTCTGAGTGTATATATCTTACTATTTATTATAGTAAAACATTTATTTAATTTTTTTGTTTTTATTATTTTAATGAATAAATTTTGTTGCACATTTTATTAGCCCTTCTATAATTAATTTACATGTATTTTGAGTTCATAGTTTCTATAGGACAAAATATTTCTGTGACTGCCATAAAGCTGACTAATACCCTATCATCTTTTCTCCACAAAAAATCCATCAGACTAAAACTGTAACTGACAGAAGTTGGTAAAAAAAAAAAAGGATCTGGATTAGAGGGATTTTGTTGGAGGAATCTAAAGAGATAAGCAGGATTGGATGCACAAAGAGGTGAGCATTCTATGGGTGGTTGGTTTTGATATAGAGTAATAGGCCTATTCAATTCTTGGCATTTATATACAGTAGTAAATTTGACCCAGCGATTATGTTTTCACTTACTTTTTTCACTTACCAGATTTTGCATCAAGAGCTCAAGTTTAAAAGCCAAAGGAGCAATAAAGCCAAATCCTATAGGATCAAAAATACTTTGTATAGTACTCAAAATCTCCCTTCTAGTTTTACACTTATTATCTAAGTCACGTTCCTTTAAGGATATTAAATCCTCTTTCCTATTCCACCAGTAACCTAGAAGTTTAGTGAAGAGGATTTTCAGAAGAGAGCAAAATCTGATTTTTTTTAAACATTAGCTCCGCTTCAGGATAGTTAGAAGCCCATTCATAAAGGTGAAGACCATAAGGTTCAAGATAATCAACTGCAGCTTCAAAATGTGACTTAATGGTTTCAAAAGTGTCATTATTTACCATAGCGTTATCCATATGTAATCAACTGGAAATATCAAATTTAGATTGCATTGATTCTAAAAATGATATAATTGATTCTTGCAAAAGAAATGGACTAGTTTTATTACCAAATGTTACTCTATTATACCTAAGGACACATAAATTATTTTTAGTTAAAGGTTTTGATAATCCTTAATCCATAATAATTTATGAGCATTTTTGTCATTTTCTTCAGAAAAATGTAACATTAAAATTTTTTATTTTTATGTTCAGCAAATGGGTTCAATACCCATTTTAATTATAAACAACCTAGCAAGATGAGGTAACAAGGATGGAAACATGGTCAATTAAATATTTAAAGATTTATCATCATATTATTTACCAGATGGATCTACCACAGTTCTGATTTTAGTAGTTTGAACTAGTGTTGCACCGATACCGAAATTTTAGTCCGATACCGATACCGATACAAGTACTCGCAATATTTTCAAATACGATACCGATGCCGATACCAATACCAAAATTTTTGCAGATACCTGATACCGATACCGATACCGATACTTTTATACAATAATATATATATATATATATATATAAATATATATATATATCATATATATAATATATATATATATATAAATATAATATTAAATATAATATATATATATATAGATATATACCTCCAACAAAAACACTCACGCAAAGACAATAATAAACCTTGACAGATATCAAAAAGTTAAACCAATTCACGATACAAACTGAACACCATCTCCGAAAGACCCATCATCTACCTAACAAACTACTGCCATACCCTTAAAACAACAATCAGACAGGTCTCGCTAAACATTACGCTAAGATCTCCGCGCAAAACCAACACACCCCGATAACAGGGAAAAACAAAAAAACAACTTAAAAAACTCCAAACTAGATCTCAACCCCATACCTCCATTCACAACAATCATGATAACAGAAACCATTAAAACCCTCAAAAATTCAACAGAAAACAGGCCAGACTCCATATCCAAACTGCACATAAAACAAAAACACCTGGGAGATAACGCAATCCTACTATTACAGACATCTTCAATAATCCTGGGCAACTCAACTACATTCCCCCCAATCTGGAAACAAGCATTACATAATCCCTAAACTTCAAACCAAAAAAGGACCCCAACTCCCCTTCCTCCATATCGCCCAAGTTTACTCTGCTTTTTTCAGGTCAAGTAAATTTACTAGAGGAGAAAATTAAATATTAAATAAAAATTTCCATCTATAACCTCTCCCAGACTCCAACACGGATTTAAAAGCCACCCCTCTACAACTACAAGCCCTCACTTCCCTAACACAACACATCATTAACGGCTTCAACCAATCACCCTCCCATAGATCAATACTCACAGCAATAGACATAGACAAGCATTTGACACCATCCCCACACACCTCCTAATTCAAAAATCCTCCATTCCCCTTTAGAAAAAAAATGACAAAAATGGCTTTCCCAATTCTATCTGAATTTAGATTCGCATAAGTATTATATAAAAGCAATCTCTCCCACTCTATCAAATTCAAAACGGCATCCCACAGGGAGCCATTCTCTCTCCATTTTACTTCAACTTATTTCACTGTCAGACCACCTACCCCACGCCCAATCCACCACTTCCACCAACACGTTAATCACGTTGCAGACGGACATTAGCCCATTTCCCAACACCTCTACGAATCTTTCACTCCAGCCGTGTACCCTACAACCAGCTAATATACACCCCAGCTTACTGCTGAGTGCTATACCTACACTCTTAGAAAACTGGTTTAATATCAGACACGACGAACAGAATGACCCAGCATCCCCCCTTAAGTCCTCTATCACCCTATTAAATACCGACAAACACAATTCCTCCCTCCATCCCTTTAATTAACTCTAAACAATAAACCCCCTCCCACTAACAAAAACCCCAAAAATACTAGGATTTACATACGACACCCACATGAACGTTTTCCCCCCATATTGACCAATCACTTCCACAACTCAAAGAAAAACTAAACACCTCCGAACCTTTCCCAACACAATTTCAGCGACAGTAAACACACACTAACTACTATCTATAAGCAACTCCTTAGAACTAACTTAAATTACGCTTCCCCAGCATGGTTCCCTTCAATTTCACAATAATAGATCAAAAATAAACTACAAAATCTCCCCAAAAACGCGAAAGGAGAGAGCCCTTAGAATTATCAAAGGTTGCACTAAAACCACCCCAATCGAACATCTTACACAATGAAACCTCCATCCTCCCCACTCCACACATCTGGAAAGATGTAGTTCCACACCTGGGAACACCCTATGACTCACAGAGCCGACATGGTTACGAGGACCTCTTCCACGCTTATATGAATTTCTACCAGAAGGACCCGATCAACCAACCCATCCTTCACCAAATTATTCTCCCAATCCCCTCCGAAAAGACTTAAAATCCCCCCCTTCCTCACCTGCACAATTTTATCTACCAACACTTATAATATATTCCCCCGCCCCCTCCCAGAGGTATGGTCAACAATGGACTTCACAGTCTTAAACCATAAGACTACCAGAATCTTGTTCCGCAACGGTAAAACCGCCCGTAACACACACTTACCTTTTCAAATATGGCCACGTCCTCCCAAATAATAGCTTTACTTAAATACCCCACTAATTATTAAACATCACCAAACAAAAAAACTCAATCCCCAAATTAGATAGATTGAAACGCTGTCTAGAAGAAAGCCAAAGATGCTCGGAGCTCCGGCTTTTTGCATTATTCGGTCATCCAACTCCCACACCAACAACAAACTCCATCGCTATAGTATAAAATAAACATATTTTAGATTTAAAGGGTTTAAACAGAAATGGGATTTCTAATAAAATTGTACAAACGTTATCACCTCCCTTCACCAACTCAAAGCCGTCCCCAGAATGCCCACAATTAGTCTCAGATAAGACGATCTAATAGATTAGCACCTTTCTTGCTTGAGAGAGATAGGGCTATATCTATGTATACCCAAGCTACTCGTAAAGCCAGTACCCGCAACCTTCACGCTTGATTAGAATCTCAATTTCGTTTTCCGCAAATATAATTTGACCACGACCCATTGGCAAATATATACCTCGATCGCTGTATGTGTATATGGCGGTGACACTGCGTACCATTCATCGTGCTCTCAGGGCTTCTCTGGAAGCTTGTTGTGGCCCCTGCCGCATATTATAAGGTGGGCCGATAGTGGAACCAGGCCCAGAAAGTAATTGTCTGATAAAATATGCACCCTGCCTATGGCTATGACCTTTTGAATTTTTTAATCTTATGGCGTATATATATATATACTTTAACTTATAACTAAAACAATAATTATAAAATTAAATAAATAGGTCAAGAGGACCTATCAAAATTAGGTACCTACAGATAACTTATAATAGAATGGTATTGATGTCAATAAAAGTAAATATTAATTTATATAGTAGTCTAAGGTATATATATTATCGATATATATATAATTATATAAGATATTAAATAACCGTATTTACTGAGTATTATCATACTATATTACAGTTGTCACTTACACCACTCACATAGGCAGATAGCTACTACATATATTTCATAAGTTATATATATAGAGGTTGTTGTATTAACAATCACTACAAAAAATTTCACCATTAATCACTAACAGTAATAAATTTACGTCAGATATGATTAGTCAACACCAGACGCAGTGTACTATATATATATATATATATATACGTTATAACATAAATTAGAGGGAGTATTATAATTTCACACGATATAGTATAGTATAGGAAATTACGTAATGTATGGTAAAGATAAATATTTACCAATCATGAAAAGAAACAAAGAGGAGGAGAAGAGGTGAGCAGGAGGAGAAAAGAGCAGGGAAAGGCACCGCAAACGAACTAGCGCCTGGAGGTTAGCACAAGTCAGTCCAAGCAACAGAAAACGCAATGTTGTGACCTGACAGGAGGCGTCGTAGAGAGAGAAAGAGAGGTGTGAAGAGAGGGTAAGTACGCGAGAAGATGAAATGTCCTTGAGGCATTCTGCCTCTTGTCAGGTACCTATAGAAAAGAAAGAAAGCACCAACATCGCGCCAATGAGATAAAGCAAAAACATCGCTCCTCAAAGATAGAGTGTCAGGTGAAGGTGGAACAACTCGTGGGCATATCCCAGACTGATGACATCAACGACACGTCAGTCAGTATAAGCACTTTGTACCTTCGTTGAGACTCGACCCTAATCAGAATAAAAGCCGGACGCTGAAACCAGAGCCCCCCCATATATGAGAGCAACATCTCCATACAAGGCGGATAGAGATAGGCCCTTGTCTTTTAAAGGCGCTTCTATCAAGCGCAGACTCCGCTAGTGTAACTTAGAAGAGGAAAAACAAAGTCTCGCAGTCTTAAACAGACTCCCAGTTTTCTTAGAGCCGCGAGATGATAGGAGAAGACCTGAAGCAATGCAGGATTGTCGATCGTGAGTTCCCAAAGACAAGATTTGATGTATGTATGTAAGAGATTGTAGAGTGATTATATGATTGAAAGCGCGCACAAGATTTGATGTTGAGATATACTGTCCAGCAGGAGAGGGAGAGGAGAACGAGAATTTTTCTTGAGACAAGAAAATAGAGAGAAGAGAAGAGAGGAGAGAGAGGAGAAGAGATGATGAGGGAGAAGAGAGGTAAAGAGGATGCGAGAGACGAGAGTGAGAGAGAATAGAGAGATTGAGGAGAGAGAAGTGAGGAAGTCATGGAATGCTAGAGAGACGAGCAGTTGAATTTTTAAAAGGAAAATGATGGAAGAATGATTCACGCAAAGGAGAGTTGAGAACGAGACGAGAGAAGAAGCGATCCACGCCAGAAAGTAGCCTATCGAGAAGATCAGCCCCCGGAGAATAGGCCAATTCCCCGAGGGAAAAGAGTATAAGACGAGAGAAGACCGGAAAGACCGAAGAGATGAGAGGGACCAATCCGATTAGAGATCGATGAATGAGAGTAGAAGAGTACAAGGAGGAGAGACCGGGAGGAGAGAGAGAGAGTAAGAGAATGTAAATTAATATAGATATCGCTGTATATTTACTAGCGAACTTTTAATTTGAATTAAATTAAACTTTAAAAAAAAAAAAAATTACGAATTCTTTCGTGATGTCAAATCGATTTTACCAGAAAAATGGTTCCGGAAGTCGATCGCAAATAGGCTATCTCTAAACAGAGTCGGACGCAGTTAGAGTATGGTTAGTTAAGAGTCACAATTTTCGACTATCAAGTGTGAGTTTCACGAGATTTTAATTTGGCGAAATGTTTAAGTAATTAAGTTAAGTGAGATAAGACCGAACTACCTCTATTAGATATATATTTTTTTAATATATATATAAGGGTGATTCAAAATTTATATATGGCAGAAAAAGAAAGAAAATTATATATACGTTATTATATACCTATACATAAACAACAGATACCGTAATATTTAATATAGCCGAATTTGAAATAAAAGAAAAAGTATAATATATATATAAGTACGTATTTTATTATATATATACCCGCCCCTTGTTAATTCCCAACGCCTCTCACCAATTATCCCCAATGAAGCATTGAATACTAACTTTACCACCCGAAAGTTCTATGCCGCCACGAACTTACAAGAAATACTATTTTAAAAATCGGTATCTTTGTAGAGAAGAAAAAGAAAAAAAAAAACTAGGGAATATTGACTGAACAAAAATAAAAAAGACCCCCAAAAATTACTAAATCATAGTCAAATGTTAATTTACTACATGTAAAAATTAGTGTGTAGTGACACATGCTTCTTTATTTGAACTTTTGTGTTAAAGACTAGTATGAGGTTTATCAATGCGGAATAGCTCCCTAAAAGCAGTAGAGTGTTAAATAATAACTCCTCTAACCAGCCACTCACGGGTGAGGTCGTGATGAGGCTGCGCGAAGAAAAGCGGTACGATGCGAATCAGCAGTTATGCAGAGGGTTTGAGAAAGCGAATTTATTATACACACGTGTTTTCTACATTAAAACGAACTAATTCCTGGCTACAAAAATCATTGGTTCATTGTACAAGTTACTATAGGCAATTGGAATTTCTTTAAAAATAGGATTAAAAGACAGCGCGTACCCCATCACACACAATGATTATATATCATCCCTATCATGATATATAAGTTTCTCTTAATATAGTAGGGCGTACGAGATAAAATAAATCTACCATAATAGTAAGGGTACAAATATAAGTAGATATAGGAAAGGGTAAAATTTAATTAAACTCAGAGTCTTTTTCGTTTCTTAAGTATAGCGTTCTCCGTGAAAGTTTATATGTACCCGAAATAAGTCACTACGTATACTCCACTAGACTATCGTGACATTACTCCCCATTTACGGGGGCCGCCAAAAACAAATTTGATCAGGATATGACTCTACTGCAAGTAAAGTTAATATTTGATAAAAGCTGACGTTAGATATTTTTTATGACATAACTTTGCACCACTTCTTCTTACTCCCTCAAGAACACGCAAAGTTCCAAAGGACCATTGGCCTTCACGTGAATTATTACTGCAAAAGTAGAATAATTCACTAGAGGAAGCAATTACCTACATTTTAAATTAGTGTCTTTAATAATGATAATCAATAACACTACCCCCTTACATTTCCGTTGCCCAAAGCTAAGTAGTAACTTAGCCCACAATAGTTTGGTAGTAACAAAGTATTTATCATAGGTGGTGATGCTGATGATTCTTTCGCTCTTACCCCATAAATATCTGTTGTCAGTTTTGGAAAGAATCCGGGAAATATTATAGTTATTGATCTAAAACGGGTTGCTGCTTTTCCAAAACATGTATGGCAGTATCGTTAAAAATTTTGGGAATATCGATTAATAATCGGGTCATAAATGTGTAATGTGGACATAGAGGAATATCATAAAAAATTGAAGTTTTTGTATAATTCTGGAGTAAAATTTGAACGAAAGTATCGATAATCGGTAAAAGTTTGTGGGCTAACTCGGTTAAAAATTTGGAGTATCGATAATCGTATATTTGGGGATATCGTTAAAATTGATTCCTCGAAGTACTCAGTGTTAAAGACTCATTTACTAATAATTCTTCACCGTTCTAGAGCAAAGACCGAATCGCCTATTGCAGCGTGGAATCAAGAGTGAATGCGACTCAGCCCATATGCATCGTGGGAGAGAGAAGAACCGCTCTCAGCAATTCTAATATATATATACTACTAACTATTCATATATAAGTAGATAGTCAGTGAGTAGACTTCATAATGCACTACTGTGAATATCAAATTGAGTAACACATAAGGTGCCTCAATAAAGGCAATAGGACACTTAGATCATATAAGAGTATAATAGGAGTAGAGGAGGGAGTAGAGGAGGAAGAGTAAGGAGGGAGAAATGCATAAGATAAATATACGTATTCACTAGTAGGTTATGTAGATTATAGAGGAATAATAATAAAATAGTATAGAGCCGAAAGAGATAGGTCTCTTACTCAGTTATGTATAGTATATGAGAGAATTAAGCACCGAATACCATCCTAAGTAATCGAATAAAGAGTATAAGGAAAGGCCAAATTTACCATATACAAGTTTGTTAGTTTTATTTGGCCTATATATATATATTATATACTAAAAGCACATGAAATAAATATATATATATATATATATATATCATAGATCTCATAGTAATTAAATAATTACTAAATTAATTATTAATTAATATTATTATATTTATATTATATTAATTAATATATAATATTAGATAATAATATATATATTAATTATTAATAGATATTACATTATATATATTAATATATATATATAATATATATAATATATATTAAATATTATTAAATTTCCACACCCTATAATTATTTTTAATGGATTACATCTAAAATTAAAAACATAAATTTAATAATAAAAGAATTATCGTTAAATAACCAAATATGTAAACGAGTGATTTAAAACTATTACTCCAAGAAGGAGAAGGATAAATTAGAATAAATAATTAGTACAGATTCATAATATAAATAACACAAAATAACTAATGTATAACACTATATTTGACATAAATGTCACCTAAACACCAAAAACAGTTAGAGAATTTAGAGAAGTTATTTTTAGTTTATTTCCTACTTTCGGTGAGATGTTTACATCAAAACTTTTTAGTATATATATTGTGTTATGTTATGATAATATATATAATATATATATAATATATATATATATATATATAGACCATTTTTCGTTTTCGGTCAATTTGTCTTACGCTTGGGTGAATTTGTGTGCGTACACAATTTTAGCCACGTTGTGTATAGTTTCTGTGTTGTGGTGGCAAAAAACGAACCTGTCGGATTGTTTTCTTCTATAGGTAAGGAGGATGTGGTACGGTGTGTTTGATTACAAAACAATTGATAGTCAGGCGTGTATGTGATGGAGGGGTTCACCACACATTCGTAACTTTGGACAGAAGAAAAAATACTTAAGACAGACCATTTACACATAATTATGAGGTGATTAAATTTATAATTTACTATTAAATATTTAGATATTAATCATACATTTGTGATAGCGATAGTTATATCCATTTTGGAAGATAAATATTATATATATTATTGAATTGAAAAACATTATACATAATCAATTTCAAAATGAGGTCTACCACACTCGTACGCCATATTGTATATTGTAATAATAATATAGACATTTTAATTAGTTGTTAGCATAGTCCATCGAATTAAATTTTTTACGCTATGCAGCATAATGAATTTTAGACAAGAAATGAAATGCAAACTCAGTTTCATTAATGTATTATCAGTAGCCACAATAATGCAATATGAACTAAGTGAAAATAAAACAACATTTTTACAATACAGCAGGATTTCGTTTTTTGACATTTTGTTAGACTTACAGAAAAAACGTAAGAAAAAATGACAAACTACGAGTTAGAGTTACGTTTTTGGCAAAAATCATTATTATGGAGAACAAAATCAGTAAGAAAATTGAATCAGAATTCTAGAAGGACGTAGCTTACGCAAATAAAAAAATGTAAAACAAACACTAAATATAATAATAAAAATATAATAATAATAATACGATAATAATTGTGTAAGATATCGTATATCAACAATGAGAAGAAAAGAATTCATTCAATAACATCAAACTTTCATAAAATTAAAATATATTTCTTCACATAAATCGTTTGCATTTATTCCTGGTATTGAGATTATGGAGAATGGGAGAGTAATAAAATAACACGGAAATAATAATAAAATATCCATGAGGACATCTATACCAGGTATACCAGGTCCTAATTAATGAACTGGCCAAGATATTAATTGAATCTATACCAGGTATCACAAGTCCAGAGAAATAAAATAATCCGAGATAAATTAATATAAACTATCCCTTATAAGTTCTTACACTTGAAATTTAGAGAGTTAATTCAATCTAATTTGAATAAAATGATATAATTTATAAATATATTCATCAAATAATTATTAATTTAAATTGGAAAGTAAATTAAAAATATCAGAATAAATATAATATATTGAAATAAGTAATAATAATAATATATATAATAATTAAAATTAAATAATTAAATAATAATAATAATAATATATATAAAATAATTAATAATAATTAATAATAATATATATATAATAAATTATAATAAAAAAATAATTAAATAATATAATAATATAAATAAATCATCATCTTGATCGTAATAGATAAAATATATATGAAACAAATTCTTAATAATAATATTAAAAAATAATATAATAAGAATTGATTAAAATAATAGAAATATTCAAGAAATATATATATATAATAATATACATTTAATAAAAAACATGTTTCTTTATTGTTGAATAAAATAATAATATAATAAAAATAAAAATGGTTATATTGTTATGGTAAATAAATATATTAATTTATAAAATATATCAATTCATTAATAATATTTTAGAACTGTACATAATAAATCAATTTAA
>JABUQX010044399.1:0-22582 GCA_015478945.1 Trachelipus rathkii | reverse complement strand
ATAGGATATAAGTAGTAGGACTGTCTTGGGGATGTTGTGTAGAGAGGGGTTAGGAAAGTTAAGTGTGTGCTATATGATATGTGGATAATAGCCGTGTCAGTAAACGATGTCTGCCTCAGTGGATGACCTGTGTGAAGAAGTAACGCAACAAGAAAAGAGCGATCACTTAAAGAGTAATTTCATCGCTTACGAGTATGCCTTCTCTTCCTCCTTCAGATTATATATCATATCACTTTATTATTATAATTATATTATATACTTAATATATATATATACTATATTTATAGTAATATATTTACTATATATATAACTTCTGCCCCTTGGCCCACCTTAAATTTGGCAGGCACACTGCTTCCAACGAAGCCGGCCCCGCATCCGGGCGGTTTCCACAGGTCGAGTAGGGGATATAGAAAAATCGCAGGGTGCGGCGTCGAGAGCTGGATTCAAAGGAGGTCTCTATTGTTCTGAGTTGGATCTGTGCAATTTGAGGTGACGTTGTCTAGTTTAAATCTATGTTAATATTGCATGAGTCTCGGGTGGTGACCATCATGCCCGAGCGAGTCCGTTTGACTCTTCTGGACAGCGTTTTCTTCTCTAGGACTCTTCCAGGAAGTATTAATAAAGTTTATTTGGAACGGTTTTGAGTAAAGTTTGTTAGTGGTAGTGGATATGTAGCCTGCTATTGCGAGGGGGGGAATTATTTTAGTGTTGTAGAATTGTGCTGGTGAGAAGGGGGGATTTTAGTCTTCTTCGAGGGGTGGGGAGCATTTGGTGCAAGGGTGGGTTGGTTGCGGGTCTTTGATAGAATGGTCCCCATCTCAAATGTGTGGGAATGGGCGATGGGCTTCACGTGTAAATGTTGGATATGGGTGGTTTAGTGCAGACCTGTGATAATTCTAAGGGGTGCGTTGGGAGGCTTCATGGTGTAAATGTTGATTGGGTGCTATCTAAGTGAACTGCGATTCTCTAAGGGCAGTTTTGGGGATTTGTAGTATTGTGTTGGTTTGAGGGAGTACTGTGATCCATGCTGGAGATGTGCGATTTAAGGTTCGTCTAGAAGTGGCTTTCAGATAGTAGTGAGTGTTCTTTCGTCGCTGAAGTTGTGTTAGGAAAGGGTTCGGAGGGTGTTGATTTTCGTTGAGTTGTGGGTGATTTGGTTCAATATTCGGGCGGAGAGAAAACGTTGTGGGTTCTCTAGGTAGTCAGTATTTTTGGTTTGTTTAGAGGGGGGGTTATTGTTCAGTAATTAAGGGATGGAGGGAGATTGATGCGCCTCGGTGGTACCGCAGAGTATATGGACTTAAGCGGATTGCGTTCATTCCTGTTGATTAACAGTTTTCCAAGAGTGTATATTCTTGGAGTATGTGTGTGCTGTCGTTTACGTCGGGTGTGGAATGACTATTCGTTGCATAATGATAAGTTTTGGGTGGTGAATTGGGGTGGGTAGGTCTGCAGTGAAAAGTTGAATAAAAGTGGCGAGAGAATGGCGCCCTGTGGGTACGCCGTTTTGTTAATTTGACGAGAGCAGAGGTTGTTTTGTAAAGACTTTTGCAAGAACGGCTGGTGGGAAATTGGAAAGCCTTTTTTGTCATTTTTCTAAAGGGAATGGAGGATTTTGTTTGAATTAGGTGTCGCAATGTGTGGGGACGGTGTCTGCTTTGTCTATGTTTTGGCTCGTGTAATGATCTATGGGAAGGGATTGGTTTTAGCCATTAATTGACGTTTTGTGTGAGGGAGTGAGGGTTGTGGTAGAGTGTGTTACTTTAATCGGAGGTGGAGTCTGTGGGGAGACATGGATTGGGAATTTTATTTAATATTTATTTCTCTAGCAATTTCACTCGATGAACAAGCAGAGCAGAATTGCGATGGAGAGGGATGGGTCTTTTTTTGGTTTGAGTTTTGGATTATTAGTTGTTTCCAGATTGGGGATGTATTCGAGTTGCCGGATTTATTGAAGATTCTGTATTTCGTTGATTGGTTTTCTCAAGTTTTTATGTGCAGTTGGATGGAGTCTGGGCTGATGTGTTTGAATTTTGAGGTTTTAATGGTTTTTGTTTCATGATGTGTTGCATCGGGAGAGTGAGTAGGGGTTGATCTAGTTTGAGTTTTCTGAAGTATTTTTTTGTTTTCCTGTTATCGGGTGTGTTGGTTTGCGGGAGATCTTGCGTATGTTTGCAAGACTGTCGATTGTTTGTTTAGAGAGAATGGACCGGGAGTTTTGGTACAGATGGGACTCGTGGGGCGTGGTGGATTGTTTCGATGAATTGTTTAACCTTTTTGCTGACCTGCCAGGTTTTCTTCATTTGGTCTTTGCGCGAATGTTTTGTTTACGGTATTCAGAGAACTTTTTTCAGTCGTGTTAGTGTTTGAGGTACGGAGATTGCGGTGTTTAGTTTGAATTGGTGAGGAGATGTGGTATATGGATTGAGTTCTCCGAGGAGTTTATTTCTATCTTATATATATATACTATTCTATATTATATTTATATATATACTATTATATATATAAATATTATATTACTATTTATATAATTAATTATCTATTATATTATTTATATATATATATATTATATATAATCATATAATTATACTAAATTTATATGTAAAACAGTTAAATATAAGTTCAAATGCTTTAACAAACTGAGTTACAAGAAATTTACATTTTTAAGTAACTAGTTACAAATTTTCACTTACTTCTCTATGCTAACCACTGCATTAATGGCTCCACCAATGTTCCACGCAGTTAACTCCTTCTCAAAAGTTCATCCTTCCATGAGTTTTCCTGATCTGTGGCTAACGAAATATTAGTCTTCATTATGCTCACTTAAAGCAGCGGAACTGAGTCCTCATATGCAAGCTATCTCAGCTTTAGGGCATTCCCTTCAAAAGTTCCATTAAGCTATTTATTATGCAAAGAGACAGAATATTTCCTTGGATCACTAAAGGTTGATACTAACATATTAGTTCCCGAACTTGTTACTTCTCTTAGGCCCACTACCTTTTGTTACTCATCACTAGCTTTTTGTTGCTCCTATCCAAAGGGCGAAGCAAACGGCCAGATCTCTGATCGATCACTTGTAATCCCATTAGATACCTACATCTTTTCAGTCTTACACAGACGTTTCCAACACTGTAGTTCCTATTTAATGCATATAATTAAAACTGCTACTGTATTGTTTCACTTCCTATTTTACACTGTGTCTATGGCTACTGTAATGCGACTCTGGCCATTACCACTTAGAGACCAGTCATGCCTTTCAAACATGTTCCTTTGGGAGTCATAACGCAATCCTTCCCTCTGCGAGATGCTTGAAACAAGTTCACATCAAACACGTCAATATTGTACACCGAACACTTACAGATCTTTGTCATGTGACGTAATCTTTGAAATCGCCTCCAGTCTTGTTTACCTCTATACTGAATTCTAGAACACATTCCATGCTCAGTCTAGATCCTAATAGTTCGCATCCTTTCGCCTGAGCGATATTAATCTCATTACTATCTTTTGAGCCTCTTTGTTACATGACGATGGTGTTTCCCTTGAAATGGACCGAGCAGAAGGTCAAATTGTTTTAATGCTTCAATTTCCTCACCGGTTTCCTCTTCAGGATATTTGAATTCTTCAAGTTTCCATTTGTGGGGCTGCACTGGATCCAGTTCTATGTAGTGCTAGCCGATTAAACGGAAGGAAAAGCTAAACATATACTGCAAATCCTTTACCTTTGTGATGCGGAAAGAGCCAGTTTTCTAAGTGGCTAGTAGGCCCCGCCAAACCATAAGCATAGTAGCAGCCAAAATGGTCATAACTGCGTGATTTTTCTCTTACCACTTAATCAATTGGTTAGAGTCCTGTCAAGATGTTATGGCCGCGAGCCCCACTCTCTTGTCTGGTCTCCAATGTGCATCCAAAATAATTATTCTTTCTTACTGTGGTTGTTAGGCCACTGCCGATATTTTTCCAGAACTCACCCACACTAATATAACAAAACAGTCGCTGTATCTTGCCGACATTCATACGACTGCTCTCTATTTCATTTCAGATATCCAATTTCACCATTTATGATGTTCTATACGGCAATCCACATCGAATCTCCTCTGTCTTCACTATCATATCCCATACGAATGACTCTAGTGTAATTAAACTTTGCCCTTCAACAAGAGACCACTTACATAAAGATCAATATCTCATTCCCATATATCCTATCATATAATATTTATATATTTATATATATATATTATATATATACTCCCATTATTAGATTACATAATTACTATCTATCTAATATAATATATATTTATATATAATAATATTATATATTTTATACTATCATGCTTTCTTTTTTCTTCACTTCTCTTCCTGCCAAGATTTGGCGTAAGTTGTACATCAGCATCCGGAAAGAACAAGCAGCGGACATGCACGTCGAAAACCCCGCCCTTACCGCCCACCCTCTGTACATTAATTGTCGTAGCTCTTCACAGACAGAAATCCCCTAGAATTATGGACCGGACGCCCTTCCTCATGGTTAACTCGTCATATGTACAGGGTTCATCCTGTCCAGGTGCGCACACACATGCCCCATACCACACCCCCCTTTCTCTCCTATCTGCACCTTTATTCTCGTCGTCCTCTGCCAAACTCACATTTCTCCTCCTACAGACATTCTTTACTGACTCTATCCACTTCTCTTCGGTCTCCACAGCCTACACACCCACACACTCACTCTCACACTCCGCTTAAAACCGACCTTCATTATCATCCTTTTCCACAGACAACCTCTACCTACTTTCCATTTATTCTTTCATTTACCCCTCTCTTCACCCCACCTCTCTAATACGTTCTCTCCTCACTTTTCTAATTTTTTCCCACTTAGCAGCCCTCACGATTTCCATCTTGCCATTGAGACTTTAGATCCTTACTTCTTTTCCGACCATACGCTCTCAACACTACCACATACATACCCCAACGGTAACACACTCCCTCCATGTAAGACTTCGCGGCACTACCCAGACTTAGTCCTCTACACTTCACCACGATTTATTTGCACCCAGCCACCCTGTGCTCCTCCACAACCTTTACCTACTCACAACCTGACATCATCCGTTCCTATCTCATCCAACCATCCCTATAGTTCAACTCACCTTGTCCCAGTGCCTCTATTCTACTAACTCCACACTGCGGACTTTCTCACTTACACACTACCTTATTTTATCTGTTTTTACTTTCAAACCTCTTTACAAATCCTCTCAAATCCATACCCCAATGCATCCAACTCTCTTCAGACTCGCCACACAGAACATCTCCGCATACATAGCCTTAGGCACCCTCCATCCTTCCCCTCATCATCTCTAACACCTTTTCCTGCTCTATCCCTATTCTTCGATTCTTTGCATGAACCCCATCCAATTAACATTGAATTACCAGGAGACAGGGTAACATAACCGATCGTCTCACTCCCATACTTGTCGCTACAATCACATGGACACCATTTCTTCTTACACCGCTTCACTATCGTCACTACTCTTTTGATTCCATCGAGCTCACACCACCCATAATCATAATACTCCCATAAGCCCTTCCCTAGTACTCTTATGCTTATCGCATGTGTAATCCATTAAACCTAAATCTTAGTTTTATCCTTCTACTTTTGCTGTTGTATCTCCTCATTCTCCTCCATTTTGTTCATCTCTAAATATCTGATCACACATGTCTTTCCCTTAACACGCAACCTGTTCCTCGGTTTCACCACTCGTGTCCCGTCAGTACTCGAGCGCACTCTTTCGACAACTCACTCGGCTACGTTATCGACCTCTCCGCTCACACTCAATACTTATCATCGCCTAAATTCTCTACAGTTCCCCTTTCTCGCCTCCCCTTTCAAGGTTGTGTTGTGTGTTGTACTCATTCTGCTCTGCTCCGATGTCCCTTGAATTATATAACTTCCTCGCCAATAACTCTTTATTACCAATTCCAGAGACAATGCATCCACCGTCTCGCCTCCGCTATGTGATCATCTTCACTCAGTATTCTCATCTCATCCCCGCCGTCTGTCAGATTTCTCCGTCTTCATGCTTCCCCGTACCTTCCGTCGCTCTCGCTTCTTAAACTTTCTCTCCAGCAACGTTATGCTGGCTTCCTCCTGTGCACCCAGTTTCTAACCACCACGGTGCTGCCGTCTGCTGTCAGCTGTGACTCGCTTGATATTGTGCAGATTTTCAGCCCAGCGCTATCAACTTTACCACGCCCTTTCCCTTGCCATCCTTTCCATTCAGTTACTGGAACCTGTGTTTGTTGATTATTTCTAGCGCTTGCGGCCCCTCTTCTCATGTTCAACCTTTGCGCTCGCTTCAGCGGAGGCTTCCTTATTTCCTCTGTTATGTCCGTCATTCTCCTCCTTCACACTGCTTATTCTCACCTTTTGTTTTTCTCCCTACGCTCTACACCTTTTAGTTTTTCTTTCTCGTCTCCTTATATGATTCAAGCATCTGTTCTTTTAGAAACTTCACTACAATTATGCTTTTAGGTACATTCAATGCACGCTTCTTTTTTATCCTTGTAACCGCTACTTCCTCGCGTTTTCATCCCGATGCGCACCATCGGTTCTTACATTCGCCCGCATTACTTCCTACCGTTCGCCATCCCCACTTCCTTTGCCACTCACAAAATTGCTCTTCATTTCCCCCAGATCCTTGGTGTCAGTATCAACCTTCTCTCCCATTCACAGCAGATTCTCCTCGCCCGAGCCCGCTCCCTTCTAGCCATACTACTCTTACCTTTCCTTGCTCATTAATTCTCACTCCTTCCAATTTACCTCTTCCTTTCCCGTTCCACCTTCCTCTCCCCAAGCCCCTCACCTATTTTCCCTCATAGCAACAACTCATAATGACTCGATCTTCCTATTCCTTAACCCCTCATGATCTTCAACATCACGCATACTCTCAACCATCTTCTTCTTCATCCCTAACACAACAATCATATACTTATTCATCAGCTTCCATCTCTCTACCCAACCCCAACTCCTTTGTTAACTATGGCACTCCTCTGTGTGTCCTTAAAGAATGATATTACTTACCCATCTACTTCTCTCTTCAACGGAAATCAATCACGCTTCCTACCATCTCTCCATTTTCTCCACCGCCCAATACACACCTGTTTACTCCATCCCTTCTTTGCATCCCCTGATCCAACCACTTCGGTTCTCAACACTATCAATCTGAACCCTACTCACCCCATCCTAGACATCATTCAAATGTAGTCAAAAAACTAGGCTTATCTCTTCAACGTCCCTCCGCTAAAGGCTTCGACATACTCCCACCACCACCACGTTGTCACCTTTCTCAAACGTTCATCTAACCCATTGACTTCTCCCGGACTCACAAACAAACGTCTACCCTCGCTTCCTGTACCCAGCGTCATCTCATCAAATCTGCGATTCCTTCTCCCCTCTATCATGTCTTCTTCCACCCATCACGACATCATTTCACATCACACACTTGTGATACTATTGTGTTATCTTGTGATTTTTTATTCTGTGATTGTGTATGATTACTATTTCGTATATCTGTGTATTATATACTATACATAGGAGGCTATTGTATATATATATACTATTATGATATCATATAGGTCTAGGTTGGTCTGATCAGTAGTAGTATAGCGCTAATTATAGATATATAATATTATATAGTTATAGTTATATATATATAATGTGTGTATACGTAAGTTAGGTTTACATTTTAATAATTTGGTTTTGATGTGTTTCTTAGTACATCTGTACTGTGATCGTCTATTTTCTAGACTTCATTTCATCTTTGTATCGTACCGAAATTGACTTAGAAACTCATATTTCATTCTTTTTATGTGAGCAAAATGCTGATTGCTAGTCTACTACAATAATATTGTGCTTCTGTTGCTCTTTGTGCTACGAATTATCTATGTAGACAATCAATGCTCCACGATTTAAAACTTTGTATACTTAATCCTTCCTCAACCACAATCCCTGCATGAGCTTCCAACTTTAGTGTTCGGATGTTCGTCACTTGAAACATCTCTCCACGCTCTCCGACCCACGGAATCGTCATTCCGCAAGTAACAGAACGAAGATTTCCTGATACCGCGTGACATAAGCCGTTCTAAGAATGTCCATTCCCAGATCTGGTTCGCAGAAGCATTCGCTTTGCGAGATAGAAGGCCCCTGTAGTATATTACTTCTTACTACTTATATTTCATGTTCAATGCCCGTGATGTAGTTTGAGCCGGCCTCCCATATTATCATATAATATATATATTATTATGCTTATATATATATATATATACTAGTATAATATATATATATATATAACTGATACTATATATACTATTTATATATATTTAGTATATCAGGTATATATTCTACTAATGTAAAGGTAAAAAAGGCTTGGGAATTAACTTACTTGTAAATTTATGAGTGTATTTTGTTTTCATGGTTGATTTATAGTAGTGAAACTTTCATAGATAAATGGTAGATTATTTTAGCTTTAACTTTTTCTTAAAGTTGAAGTGTGGGGGAAAGTGTTGAGGAAATTGTTCAGTTTTAGAGAAGTCGAAGACACACAGCGATGTGAAGCATCATGGCAAGACAAACTGAGCGAACAGTGGAGGAGCAAGGTACGAGGTTGGTATTTCTTCCACATTACGAAAGAGTTGAGGAAATTATCGAATAGTTATTGCGCAGCGTGTTAACTCACAGTATAGAAAGTATTTTTTGAATCAGACCCGAAGTGACGTGTGACTAAAAATCTCGAAGGAAACAGGTAAGAGCACGAGTTCTCTGAAGTTTCAGCCTACATAATCTCATGAAGCGCGACGTTCATGTGGCCAAGCTGAACTAAAAGCAGGTATTAAGTTTTCAGCTAGGAAAAGGAAGGCGTCGCCCTCCTTTCAGGCGAATTACGCCTCGTTATTATCCTCTGTGCACTCCGAGAACTTTTTCTCACTTAAAAGCTCGGATGGCACCAGAATAATTTGCACAAGTCCACCCAAAATTTCGGACACCTTCAGATTCGCCGAAAGCTCCGTTTCTGCGCCGAGCACAGTCCTTGTAATCCTCCTTTTGCGAGACCTTGTAAAACAGAATATATCTTCTAAGAGATTTTAGAGGATTATCAAGACATCAGAGGCATTCGCCGGCGCTCCCCAATTCGCCATTTCAATCTCCTCTCAAGTTTTTGGTTCATTCCGTGCAGACGATCTTAGAGATTGTTACAGTACTAACTCATGAGAAGGCTAGTGCATTTATGTAGGTGCAACTCTGTCTTTTCAAGACCATTTCTTATGGAAAAGGAGGGGTCCACTGGGTAGCGTATTTAATGTGCTACTCTTTGTACTGGTGTTCAACTACATGGTTTTCAACATCTCGATTCCAGTCCATTCCTCACTTTACGTGGACGATCTGGCCACCTACATCACTGGAGTGAAGCTTTCATACATGGTCCACCGATTTCAACTTAAAATTAATAACTTTACAGCTTGATGTGATGCTTGAAGCTTTCGATTCTCGTCACAAAATACAAAGGCTGTGCTATTTTGCTGGAGATATCAACGGAATGAAAGGGGGAGAACTCCACATCTCTGGTCCTGTATGGCTCCCCAATCAAGACCAAACCACAAGTTAAGTTCTTCGGTCTGATCTTTGACGAACGATTGTCATATCTTTAATGTATCAATCACCTGAATGTAAATTACCATCGATCAATGGATCTTTTTCGGCACCTCACTTCAAATACCTTGGCGCAGATTCGCAAACCTTACTCAGACTTTTCATTGATTTAGTGAGTTCAACACTCGATTATGATTGTACCATATACAACCAGACCTCTGAATCATACCTTCATCTCCTAGACCCCGTTCAGAACGAGGGTCTCCACATTGCAACAGTTGCCTTCCGTTCGTCACAGAAGGTGAGCTTGGAGGTGGAGGTAGGTGTCATGCCTCTATCTCTGAGAAGAGAGCTACTTATGTGCACACTTTACTCGGATCTCCAGATAGCTGCCCCTTCAGTTCTGGCTCCTATTCTTGATGAGGCGGCCCGTAGCCTCACATCCTGGTCATTTGCTGCTGATGTGGTCCCTGTTTATGACTATATCCATATACAGTACGTTCAGTATTGCTATAAACCTACGACAACTTTTATGAGTTTGGTTATACCCACCAGTGCCAGTGTATGGGATATCATTGTCATCCGCAAAATCCGATATCACCTTTCCTTACTTCTAGCTGACTTCTCTTCTCATCTTAACATTCATGCAGATTCCGTAAATGTTTTCACCGATGGCTCTAAGGCTAAAGATGGGGTGGGAGATTTAGCTATCAATCTCGAATTGCATTCTCTCTTACTTTCTTCCAGCCTGTTCGTCCGTATATACAGAGGAGCAGGTATCTCTGATTTTGGCCCCTAAGTCATACCACTTAATTACTTAGGAACAAATTTGGTCATTTCCTGCAAATATTGCAATCAGTGTTGTGAGATGTCAAAAGTTCACTTACATATAAAACGTTCGGTTGTGAATAATGTGTGAGGAGTTGCTCATTTGACGTGCTCGCCTGAATGTTCTGATTGATGTGAAGTAAATTTGCATTTTATATTGGGATGTAAATATAATGCTTGAGTTGTGTAATTTCAAAAAAACTTCAAAGGGTTTCTAGAATATCAACACTTATAAGGGAGACTTATCATCTTAAGACTTCAAAAGTTCACTTTTTGAGAGATTTTTCTAGTCTTAACTAAAATTTTAACCTAGGATATTTAAGTTATGAAAATTTTGTGACCAGATTTTCCGATATTTGTAGGTATGCGTGAAGGTTGTACTAGCTTGCTCTCTGAAATCCGTTCATTTCTTTTTATATCAATTCCATGTCTCTGAAGCGTGAAAATATTTAAAGCAGCTATGAATAAGCCTCATGTCCGAAATAATTATTTGGAAATCAGTTGTGAAATTGAGACTTAGTTACAAAAACTCTGTCAATTCTTTCTTGTCATTCCTGTAGTACTGATGCCTATTTTCGTTCAAATTTAATGAAAAAGACTCGTTCATGGTATATTTTCATATGTTCAACTCTTTAGAATTACTATAGTTAGCCAAGTAATATTAGATATTGCTTGTGCTCCAGAATAAACCTTTAAATGCATTGTATGGTATGATTATAGTCATTTCGATGGGTTTCTGAGTAATCCTAAATTCTGAGGATTATCTACAATAAACAGTAATGGTTTGCGACGAAGAAAACTCTCGTCGTATACTCGATTGTCTTAAACTTTACTTTCTTTAATACCCCTTCATCTTATCTGAAGTACTTAAGTTCGGGGATACGGCCTACGAAAGTTTTAATCTATAATATAATATATTATATATATATTTATTTATATATATATTTTTTATTTTCTATTTTTTATTTATAGATATATATATAGTTATTATATTTACTTATATATATACTATTTTTTTTATATATATACTATATTATGTATTTATAATATTAATATATATATTATTTCATTATTTTAATTTTTTTATTTTTATATATATATGTGTTATATATATATATTTTATTATAATTTTTTTTAATTATGTTTTACGCAATAAGGTGATCTATTTTCTATTTGAAAAGGTCATTATTTTTTTTCATCTATAAGCATTAGTTCTTAAATTATATTATTATCTCTCTAATAGATGTTTTCGTCGTTATCGTTTTATTTATTGGTTATTTTATGCTATATCTTTCCTCACTAACATTGTTTCACGCAGATTCGATTGCTATATGTGTTTGCTCAAGTTATAAAGATTTCGTGTTGGTTAATATTTTCGGATATGTATTTTTTGTTCTAGTAGACAGTATCTAGAGTTGTATTATGAACTGATGATTGAGCTGACAAGTGCATAAAGGATTCATTATCCCTTATTTTTTATTATGATATAATTGATATTTTATAGGTAGGTGTGTCAATGCTTTGTTTTGTTATTTTTCTCTTAATGTGCTCCCCGTTCTCTGAAGGGCTGTGGTAGATGTCGCGGCTTTTGGCCGTGTGCAGATAAAATTTGTCTGAGAAGAACACTGGTGTTTGCTTATACAGCGTTGTCTCGCATTTATATATCGTATTTTTATAACACATTGTCACAGGGAGGCCCACAAATAGCATCTAATTGGAGGTCTTTTTGATCAAAGTAATTTATTAATAATATGCTTACAGCTACTAATTAATATATCGAGTTTTTCTCTCAAATAATACTGAAATAAAAAACGTGTGCTTGATAACAGGTGTGGAGAACTAGCTGGCCGGGACCTCTCTATTATGTTGAGATCTTGGATAGTTCGTATTAGCATGTATTGCTGATGCTGGGTGTCATAGATTGAATGAGGAGTCAAAAGAACCTTGAAAATATATTTATATGAAGGAGATGTTCAAAAGAAAAGATAATGAAAAGCAGTATTGGTGGAGGCATAACTATATCGAGCGCAACTAAAATGAGCTTTCGTGGGGTGTAGAGCTCCAGTGATGTTCTAGTTTCCTATCGGCGGGTGAGTATGTATCAACATCGTGTAGCATTTCTATTGCAGAGTGGATCGTTTAATCCACTTTTTATATCTAAATTGGTTTATATCTGACGGATATTACAATTTCGTAGCGCCCTCGTAATGTTTGAGGGTTAATCACCAATATTTCATACCAGGTAAGATTGAAACTGCATATTTTTTTCTAGGTATGAACATTAAATATTATCGTAATTTTCATATAGTTGTGAAATAAATAAATAGGGAATTTGGAGAAATTTAGTGAGGTAAGTATTCGCTGTAGTCTGACAAATTATAGTATATTATTATATCTGATATTGTGAACAATATATAACGAATATATCTCGATACTCAGGTTATACATTTTGTTACTTGTAAGTTATGTAGAAATGATTGTTTTTAGGAGATAACTCCATTCAATCTATATATGATGAAGAACTGGTTCATCTATTTAGTTGTTTTTCGCTGAATTGTTAAAGAAAATGAGTTTGTGGAGATTCCGTTGTTCTCAGCCTACATCTGTGCCTATATATTTATTGATTTAAATATTTGATTTTAGGGACTGTATGTGCTAAAGAGGGAATTTCATCATTCCTTTTCAAGTTTGGTGATTGACAATAATCGGACGGGGTTGGTCCATGACACATTACTAGTTAGCTGTATATGATATAACTTGCCCTTTCACAAAATATTCTATGAAAATACTCAAAAAATTTGAAAATTTATTGAAACTTATTATATTGATTTGCACTTTTTAAACTTTAGTCAAAACATCAGTTTTTTTTATTTGTAGTTTTGTAATCATTTTATTTATTATTATGATAAGTTGAGCTGGGGGAATTTTTATTATTGTTATTATATACCATATATTATCATGTATTATTATTAGTGTATTATTTATTTACATACATATATATATCATCTGAGAATAAAGTATTATTTCCATTTTTTTGATTTTTTAATTATTTATTTATTATCTAATTATAATTAAAAGTACTATAATAAGTATTTAAGAATTTATTATTAATAATTCAATTATTCATTATGATTAATCAATATTTAATATGTATATTATTCTTAATCTATCATGTAATTATTATTAATTAATTTTTTATTTATTATTTTCATTTTTTTGAATTATTATTATGTATTTTTTTTTTTTATAATTTTATTTCTAATTGTTTTTTTTATTTTTATTGTATTATATATTTTATTATTAATTATTTATATTATTATTAATTTATATTATTTATTATTATTATTTTTTTATTTATTATTTATTGTTATTTACTTATTATTATTTATTATTCATTAATTATTTTATTTTATTTATTATCAATATTTATTTATAGTTTTTATCAATATTTATAAATTATTCTCTCAATTTTTTCAAATCAAAAATATTTTAAAATAATTTTTTTTTACCGAATCATGCGATTATAATTACCTGAATTAAAACACTTAAACTTTTGGCGTTATATCCTCTTTTTCAGTTTATCGTAAATTAATATATATATTTATTATTGTTATATATATATATTTATATATTATTAATTTTTTTTTTATTATATACTATATATATATATAGTATAGAGGTAGCGTAGGTGAGTTTAGGTTTGGTTATGTTTTATTATGTTATGTACATTCATCAAGTTTGCAAGTTTTCCTATGGAAAGGATTTTGGTTAAAATTATAAAATATCATATTCTTGTTTGTTGTTTTATATATTTATTTTGTTATGTATATATATTTTTTATTAAATACTCATAATAAAGTAAGTTTTAGTTTCTTTTTTGAGTATGGTTATAGTGGAGTAGGGGAGAGGAGATGAATAGGAGGGTAGTGATAGGGGGCGGAGGAGATTATGGTAGTACTAGGGGGTGTAGGGTGAGCATAGTAGGGGGGGGTATTTATAGTAGTATTATTTTTATTATTCTTTTATTTTTGTCTGATGTATTCTAAATTGCTTGTTTATTATGTTTTTGATTGGATTGAAAGATGACATATATTTATTTATGATTAGAAATTCTTAATAGTAGTATTTATTGACTATAAGTATATTTTATGTTTTTAATATATTTGTTGTTTTTCTACTAATTATTTTTTTATTATTTTTAGTATTTTGTGGTTTATTTTATACTAGTTAGGATATTAATTTTCTGTGGTAATTAATTTTTATATGTGAGGTTGTTTTTGTTTATATTATTTTATTTCTTTCTGCATGGCGCGGTCCTTTACGCGTGGAAGCACAGCTATCCGGTTTTCCCTGTAAATCTTATTGATTTACTTTTTGCAAAGTCACTGTAAAGAATTATAAATGTATTAACAATTCAACATTACTGTACTATTGTTTCTTTTGAAGAAGAAATTATAGTGTATGGAATGTTATATGTCGACTCAAGGACTGCTAGATCATTTATTTTCCTTTCCGTAATCTAATTTATTTTTCATAATGAGTTCAATTGTTGACTTTGAGGCATTTTCCGTTTTGTTGTCTATCTGTATTAGCGAGAGTTGCATTACGCTTTTAAAAATTCACTGGTGTGTTTTCTAGAGCACTGTATATAGAAACCTTTATTTCTTATTTTGTTCTATGTTTCGAGGAGTTTTCCTTCAGAACAGCTCTTCCTCTCTGAGTCGTTCTCTTAAGAAATAATATCTCTTCCCATCATTGTTGCTCAACTCTATCACGTAATAGTTAGAGTTTGCCTTCTTTGCAATAAATATGTGAAACAAAATTATAAGAAAACTATTTTTTATAAAAAAATATAAAATTATAAATAGAAATAGTGTTAATTTGAATTATATTATTGCCTTCAAAGTAATTATATTTTTTTATATATTATATACTTTTTATATTATATATTTTAATATCTTTTTATTATATATTTATATATTTATATTATATTATTGATCTTCAAAGTATGACTTATCTCATAGCATATTTAAATTATTTACTTCCTAAAGATTGTTGATATTATTATATTTATTCTGGGAGAGAGATAGATGAGAGAGAGAGATGAGAGAGAGATAGAGTATGTCTATCAGTCTCTCAGTCAGATGAGAATCGAAAGAGTAGAGGAACGTAGAGGATCGAAGAGTAGAGTATGTAAGATTTACAGTTATATAAAATTTCTTATATTGCTGCACCGTGAGATTGGCTCAGACGTGAAGAAGCGAATGGATAAAAGTTCTCCAGATTGGGGACTCATTTCGGGGCTAGCTGCTAATGATTCACGTGCAATCGTAAAGATATTTAAGTGTATTTAGATGGCTGTAATTTTGGATCAACCTACTGTACATTCAGTCTATGGTATTAACTCTAACTCGTCAAAGGTATGATAGCAATTCCTCTCCCTATGTATTGAAACTGTGTGTCTAATTTAACCTAATTAAGAATGCATACGTGGTTTTTTGATATGCTGAATTATGGGAAACTACGATGAATATATCTGGTTTGCAAGGTTTTTTTTGGATCATCGGCTACATGCAGGGATTAAATAGATGTAGTATTTTGATCTTCCTTTGAGACCAAGGTGGAGATTGCCGTAACGGACAGGTATGTGTAAGTAACTTTATATTAGGTATGGTTATATATGTTTTTCTATTTATTGTTTTTTAATTAATTGTATTTGGAGTTGGCTAAAATAAAAGTACCTGAAATTTATGAAAATTTAATTATTAAGATTTATTTAAGGTACCATAGCTGTACTTGTTTTTTAATTTATATTATGCAACAGTTTTTTTACTACATTGTGTTAAACGATGGAATTTGTCATGTTAAGTTAACAATAATACGAAATATTCTTTTATTTCTTTAGTTAATGAGTTCCTTCTTTGACGCGTTTCGACACAGTAGACATAAGTATAAATTATATTTTGGATCTTGTTAAAAGTAATATGAGTGTATAAGTTATATTATATTATATATATAATTATATACTATAGTGTTTATATATATAGTATATCTATTATTATAATATATATATATATACTATAATATTATGTAATTAATATATTATTGATTTATATATGGATCTTACCATGCTTTTTTATTATATATTATATTTATGAGTTTTATATATTAATACTTTGCCTCTTTATGTTTTTGTTCCTAGCTCGCCACTTGTGATAATATTTAGTATTGTAATATCATTTGTTTATTTTATATATACTGTATAATAGTATTAATTTATTTATGTATATAATTTATACATTTTTATGAGTTATAGTATTTTGTCAATGATTTTATTTTTATGTTTATTGTTATTATCATTCTTATTTAATTATTATTTACCTGCTAAATAGTAATATTTCTTGTTTATTATATTAGGCTACTAGTTTGTATCTATTTTTTATAACCCGGAGGGACGTTAGTTTTTCTAGACTTATGAGTGCAAATTGTTTGATTCTGCGAAGGGATACTAGCATTATCTTTCTGAGATTTGACATAATTTTCACTTATTCTCTATTATTATTGATATATCGAGATTTTGAAGCAGTAGATCTTTACATATTATACAATAAGAGAATCAGCGTACATTAACTGTTTTATGCTAAATAACATTATCATAAATATCTTTTCGTTCTGAATTGCTATACTTTCTAGCAATTCGGCCTATCGATAATATTGAGGGTCTCAGTGGTGTGTAGCATGATAAACGATCTATTCTCTGCTTTAATCCTTTGATTTTCCAAAACAACCATGACTTCATTAAATCATTCCGCCTAAATTTACATGCTGAGATTATACAAGATAATAATCTTATGATATACGTATTTAATATATATTATATTTAATTGATGGTTTATTATATGCTATCTATTATAGTATCTTTATATTATAATATATACTAATATTTATTATATTATATTTTTTATTAGTAATTATACTTATTAGTAACTGCAATATTAGGTAGGTTTATCATTAGTTATTTATATTATTTTATTGTTTATTAGATATAGTAAAGGTATAGTAACGATATTAGTATTATCTTGTACAAATTTACTATATAGTTTATTAGTTATATATATTATGATGATTTTGTTGTTTTTTACTTTTATCTTATTTATTTTTATTATATATATTTTTGTGTGTGGTTTTTTGGCTTGTTGTGGTAATTTGAAAGTAACTTATCAGTGTTTAGAAGCAAGAGAGGTTTGTAAAATATTTATTAAAGGAATTGAGCTAAAGAAGTGTTTCTTCAGGACAATTTGGTATCTTGAATCTAAGTAGATATCAAATGTTTATCCGAAAAATGTCAAACAATTGGAGTTTGTAATAGAACTTAATTAGCCTATCACTATATATCGTTATTTTATTAAAGAAAGTGTGTGTGTGAAATGAAAGTGTGTCAATTGTAATATTTTTCAAATTTGTTATATTAACGTAAATATTAATTCTTTATGAGAGATCTAAAGAATAGTTGATCTTTATAAGACGCTTTCACAATAAAATAACTAACATCTCGCAATATGGAAGTGATTGCCTGCTAATATTACGATCAATTTCATGTGATTGTACATTACTTATTGTCTACGTCACCTAGTTTTGATGGACAAATCATTAGTCTTGATATACTATTTAGTTTAATTTATTGTTTGTGTTTTTACTTTATCTTATTTTGTTATAATTTATAGTTATATTATATTATATTGAGTTGATATTTTATTTTCTTAATGTATTTATTTTATTATAGTATATTTATATATCTATTGATCTATGTTAGTAATTATATATTTTTTTACTTTATATTTGTATAAATTATGTATATTATTGCTTTTATAATTCTTTATTTTGTATATAGTTGTGTTGATATCGGTTTCATTATTGTGTGTGAGGTTCCTTTTAATATCATATAAGTATGTTATATGTTTTTAGTATTTATTGAGTATTAATCTTCATTAAGATACTTTACCTGAATTTATTTTTTTTAGTTTACTTATATTTTGTGGTTTACTATTTAAGTGTTAATGATTCTACAATATATAGTGTTTTCCGAGTTTTATTTTACTTATATTTTTATATATATTTATGTATAGCTTGTCAAGACTTTTATTATTGTTATTTATAGTATATTTTGTATTGTTATTTTTGTATCATATTATTGGTTTTTGTTTATACTAGTGTTTCTTTATTATTTTATTTGATTTTATACCTATATTATATAATTATTTTATTCTATTTATGTTTGAGGTAATATTTATTAGTTAGTGAATATGCTGCCAGTTTCGTGCAACTAGTCACCCCTTGGTGTTTTCGTATCTTAATGAATAGACATAGAGATATTGAGTTTGGTCTGATAATTCCGTTGATATATTGTTTAAGTTATTAATTACTGATATATCTGTAACGTAAATAGGTAATTGTCAAGTCTTTGGGGTGGTTTTGTGTTTGGTTTGGTGTGGTTGAATGTATAATATTATTATTTTAAACAAACTGGTTGGATTCTATATTTGTTATAGTCTGGGGATCAACTGCATCCCTGAGGGTGGACGCGCCGATATTCATTTGGTTTACTGGTTCTTTTTTTGCTGGGAAATCTGAGCGATCCTCGCTGCAATGATATTAGGCCTAACTCTGCACGAGTTAGGTTCGTACGATGGATCCGTATCTCTGTTCGGAGACGATGATTCACGTCAGCGACGTGCGAGAGCTCTGCGCTGTGCGCCCATGAACACATAGCATATAACATTATTATATTATTATATTATTATTAATTTATCTATTATTACTTCGAAGAATATTTTGGTGAATCACGAAGTGATCACATATTCTGAGGTTGTGATTGTGTTTTCTTCTAACTCCGAGTCGCTTTTCGACGCTGCTCCGACTGTCCCCCTCCGACTTCCGGCTTCTCGTGCCTCCGGCTCCGGCTTCCGTGGCTCTCGTGCTCTGGTTCGGTCATCGTTCGGTTTCTGGTTCAGCACTCTGGTTCTTAGTGGTGTTGATTTTCTCCAGTCTGGTATCTATTATTATTATTATATTATTTTTATATTACTATTATTATTATATGTGAGTTCAATTATTAATTATTATTTATTTGTATATTTTCCACTCGAGGTTGCTTCTTTCGTCTATGCGTGGTTTCTTTGAGTATTCCGCTATATATCATAAACAATGGGTTAGAGTTATCTGTATTGGGGTTGTATAATATTTGAGAGTGGTGTTAAGAAATGGGACGGTCTATACCCGTTGCGGTAGACTCGAGGGTTACGTCCCCGCTGGGTCCCCGAGGGGGACCCCACCCCCCCCTTAAAAAATTCGAAGTGTTCGTAATTGGTTGAAATTTGGTGAGAGGTTCAGAGTTGAATTTCTAGAAGACTTGGTATGGAATCTGAGGATTTGGCTCCGGCCCGGCTGCTGGCAGCCTTGCGAGCAAGACTTTAAGTAAACAGTCGTATAACAACAATGTTGGTGTCCCTTGATATGGGTTTATTGAGATGCGTAGGATACTTAAAGTAATTAAAGAACTTCACTATTGAACAAGTAATGTAAAAAAAAAAATAAACCTAAATAAATAATAATAAAATTTCTTTTATTCTTTTTGTGTTGTATTTTATTAGAACTTCACCAAATATTTCGTTTGTTTAACATTATCCGCTTCTGTGAGATAGCAGATAAATCACATAAATCAAATTACCCCTTGACTGTTAGTCCAATGCCTTCTCTTTCCTGGACCATTGCTCTTTCTGTGATTCTTATTTGATCTATGTGATCTTATGGTCAAATATTTTTTTTAGGCTGGAAAATTGGTATATTTACATTTACATAACCCTAAAGGCAAGTAAATCAACTTAAATCAGAACCAGCTACTCAAACGTCACTCCATGAACCCATGATATTGATCTATTGTATTTCTATCTGATCAGTTTTTTCTTTTGCTACTTATATTTGATTTCAGGTCAATTTTTTGAAGCCTGGGATTAAATTGTTAATCGTTTTCTATACATACACTTCTTTCTATTTTACTGTCTGTCTAGTGCTATAATCACTCCATCATACCACTATCTCAACTCTCTTCTCCTTCACCTGCATAGCTGTTTGGATCTATATGTCTTGCTGCTTTAATTGATCTAAGGTCAAATTTTAACGTAAAATGTGATACCGTTTTAAGCAATACCTCGTATTCTTGGGCCGGTTCGTTCTTTGGCTCTGAGGTTCTCTAGGGTGCAATGGCATGGTCAAACTTCATCTAAATCAAGGAGTCACCGTATGGGCGCAACCGTCGTCGCGCTTGTCCAGTCTGGGATCTTAGTGTGCGATTATGTGATGTGATCATTGGATCTATGTGATCTATGTTCATTGAGGGATTGATTTTTAAGCTGTCCAAGTTTTTTACTCAAATGCGTATATCGTAATTCTAAAGTAGGACAAATACTCGCGTGGGGGCATGTTTTTTTTCAAATCAGTAAAGTTCATTAATATGGCGAATTTTAGCCATCGCAAGGGTTTTTTGTTGTTGGTCATCTTATGTTCTTCTCTCCTTGGTTTGTTTTGTCGCAAATCTATTTGGGGTTTTTTGATCTTTGATGATGTGGTTGCTTATTGTGATCTATGTCTTGGGATGGTACAGTTTGTGGAATTCGACTGTTGAATACGTATACTTGAATCTAGTTGATTAGGTCAAATGTTACTAAAGGGAGTTTCGCTCTATGGTCTTTTAATACGGTGTGGGTTCTATCACCCTATGTTTTGTGAATCAGTAAATTCGGTGGTGGGCTTTTAGGTTATTAAATCCAAATCCACCGATAGTCTCGCAATGTACCACTCATCCAGTCACCTCTCGGGTTTTTTTTTTTCTTTTTTTTTTTTTATTTTTTTTTTTTTTTCTTCTTTTTTTTTTTTTTTTTAGTTCTCTCTTCTGTATGTGGGTTTTTTGCCTGCTGTCCAACGCGGGGTGTTTGGTGATGCTAGTGGTGATTTTCTATTTGATATTCTTACTGTTTTGATGGTTCATGGTCGAAATTTTTTATAACTAAATGTTTTCAATGTATTTTTATAGTTTTATACTCATATCCTCTCTAGAAGTTCAGTTAAAATCTGTCAGTTCAATCTGAAACTTCGTGCTCTTTTTCCGGTTTTTTTTTCATATTTTTTTATTTTTCTTTTTTTGCCGCTTTTTCTAATCTAGTTTTTTTTTTTTATTTTTTTCTCAGCTCTGGGCACTATTTGGTTGTTTTTTTGCATTGGCCGCCAAGACGCTGGTTTTTGGTCTTCCAAAATTTAATTTTGTTATCTTAATTTTGTTTTGTTTTCATTGGATTTTTTTTTTTTATTGACTTCAAAGGGGCAACATATTTTTTATTAATAATACCTATTTTTTTCGTTATTTTGTGTGGACAAGTCCTCTACATCATTTTAAAAAATAAAACTACTATCTTTGAAGATCAGATCAATTTTAAGACTTTTGCTATATTTTGTTTAATCACAGTTTTTGCACATTAATTAAAGGCTGAACATAGCATTGGCCGAGATTCTATGAATTATTACCACACACGATCTCATATTTTTCGCGGCAACTATCATTTTTCTTGTTAAGTTTTCGATGATAAATTTTATAGTTTGAGTTTCAGTGTTTTCTGTTTTAGCTATTTCTTCTGAAGATGCTATTTCTGCTTCCCCTGAGCTGAATTAAAATAGTAATAAGCAATTAGTAGTTTGCATAGTTACGGATAACGCGTCAAATATGATCAGTACCTTAGAAAATTAAATAAGGACAATAAGCAAGAACTTGAGGAATTGGCCAATTTGAATTTTAAAATGAAGAAGTTCTAATTAATTATCAGAAAGGACATGATGAGGGTATGAAAAGATTATATTTCAGTGATTTTAATATTGAGCGCAAGCATGAAGTGAGAACTTCACACTTTACAATACTCTTGCAGCAAATCGTATAAACAAGGCGAGACAAATATCAAAATTAGTGCGTGTCCAAAAATTAACGGAAGTTTTGAAGCGTCAAGTTGGAAAGTGAGGTTCCGGCTGCACAGCCCTGCTTTCTAGACAAGGTTTATTGTGGTGTAAATTTAAGAT
>JABUQX010044398.1:32500-45655 GCA_015478945.1 Trachelipus rathkii | reverse complement strand
ACGAGAGATTAGAATAAAAGCTTAAAGGGTAATTTCTTGATATCCATTCTTTTCACCTCCTTACAATCACCTCGACTGACCTGGCTGGGACACCCGAACTACGACTAAGCTCAATAAGTTCCGAGTCACTCATAACCATCCCTCCCCATTCTAATTTCTATAACTTTCCTCCCATCAATCCCCCCAAAAAAAGATCACTACATATATTACTACAAAAAAGCCAACTGGCCAGCATTCCACTGACCATATTGAAACCCATATAAACCCTCACCAATCCATGACAACTTCGCTGCACACCTCCATTTTCAATTAAATAACTTAATCATCAAATCTGCTAAATTAACATACCCAAAGGCCACAGAAAATCCTATAACCTAAAACTCTCCTGAAATCTGCCAACTCATTAAACAAAGAAATCCCTTCAGACAAAAGACCATATACCCCACTCATCACTAACCAAATAAACTTCAATACCCAAATCCACCAACACCAACAATAGTTTTCAGAATACTTACATCCAACATCTCACGTATTAATAATAAGAAACGCTGGCAAGTCTCAAAAACTAAATACTCTCGAAACAACCCCCTCCTTCCCACGAATCCCCCTACCTGATAACTCCCTCCCTTCTCCACAACAACAATCAGACCAACTAGCAAAACATTATTCTAACATTTCTCACAAACCAACCCACCCCAATAACAGGAAAATAAAAAAAACTACTCAGAAAACTCCCCTTAGACCACAACCCCCCAGCCCCTTTTACAACCGAAAGGATAGCAGAAACCATCAAAACCCTCAAAAATTCTCTAGCCACAGGACCAGACTCAATCTCTAACCTACATCTAAAACACCTCGGTGAAAAAGCACTTCTCCTTATCACTGAAATTTTAAACAAATCCTGGCAACTTAACTATATACCCTCAATCTGGAAACAAGCATTCATACTACCAAAACTCAAACCAAAAAAAGACCCCAACTCCCCTCCTCTTACTGCCCAATTTCTCTCCTCTCCTTCATTAGTAAACTACTAGAGAAACTATTAAACAAAATCTTCCCTCTCATCACCCTCCCAGATTTCCAACATGGCTTTAAAAGCAACCACTCCATAACTACAGCCCTTAGCTCCCTCACCCAAAACATCATCAAGGGCTTCAACCAATCCCCATCACATAGATCCATTCTCACAGCAATCAACATCAACAAAGCCTTTAAACATTTAATCTTATTCAAAAAATCCTTCAATCCCCCCTAGAAAATCATGACAAAAAATGGCTTTCTAATTTTCTCACTAACCATTTTGCTAAGGTTCTCTACAAAAACCTCTCCCACTCCATTAAATTACAAAACGGCATCCCACAGGGTGCCATTCTCTCCTTTCCTCTTCAACCTTTTCACAGTAGACCTGCCCATCCCTACCCACCATACTTATCACATACGCAGATGATATCAGCCTCATTTCTCAACATCCAGACGTAAATATAGCCACTCATCACACCCAAGAATACCTACAACAATTAGAAACTTGGCTACTCTCCAATAGAATGTCCGCCTCCCCCCTCAAGTCTTCCATCACCCTCCTAACCACATACTGCCACCAATCTTCACTCCATCAGTAGTTTTCCTAAACAACAACCCCCTCCCCCTAAAACCCCAAAAATATTAGGTCTTGCCTATGACACACACATGACATTTTCCCCCCATATCGACCAAATCACCTCATCAACCCAACGGAAACTAAACACGCTCCGAACCCTTTCCCAACAACTTAAGTGACAGGAAACACACCCTTACCACCACTCAAACAACTTCTGAGAACAAACAAACTATGCTCCCCCTGCATGGTTCCCCGCACTGTCAAAATCTAACTCAAAAAAATTACAAATCACACAAAACACTACCCATAGAATTATCACTGGATGCACTAAAACCACCCCATCCAACATCTACATGACGAGACTTACATCCTTTCCATCTCCACCCACCTGGAGATGGTGGGGACTCAATTCTACCAGACAAAATCCCCTAAAATGCCAACCACCCATGCCACAAAACCACATATTCTCCAACCCATCTTGACCATAGACTAAAATCCCCACCCTCCTCACCAGCTAATTCTATAATAACCAAATTATTTAATATAAACGTCAGTTTGCTATGGATTACACATATCCATACACAACTAACCAACACGTACATACAAAACCGCCCCAATAATTTACTAAACTCCCCCTCCCCAAAAATTTCCCCTATAGAAGAAACACTGTCTAGAAGAGGCCAAATTGACCTCGCCCAGAGCAGATCAGGTCACCACCCAAAACTCTTAGGCAATATAAATATAGATTTAAAGCTAAAAGAACAACACCCCTGCACCAGAGTCACATTTCCCAGGACACAATGGAGCAGCTCCTTCTGGGGTGCTCCGCCCCCCCGTGCCGACCTCTCTATATCTTCCCTTCTCGACTGTGGAACTGCCAGGAGCATTATTTGGGTGGCCCGGACTTCGCTGAAAGGCAGTGTGGCCCTCCAATTGAGGTGGGCCAGGGGCAGAAGTATAATATCTATTATATACTATTTAACTATATATATATATATATATATATATATATATATATATATATATATAATATATATATATATATAAAAGGTCCACTCAAGCCCATCTGATTTTTGCCACTTCAAAAAAAAAAAAATTATATATATATATATATATATATATATATATATATATATATATAATACTATATATATAATATATATATATATATATACTATATATATATATATATATATATATATATATATATATATATATAATATATAATAGTCAGGTCGGGGTGATTGTGGACCATTTTAGGTATAACTTTGTTTCTTGACTTTCCCTTAATATACTTTTTGGAATTTTTTCCTTCTGAAAATCAAGGCCAAATAGTAGGTCATAAACACACAAAAAAATAATGTAATTTAGCCTCACCTTGGAGGGGTGAATTGGGCCACCATTGAGGGGTGAATTGGGCCATCTGTTTAAATTCTTCTTTTACATATAAATTTAATTTTATATTTTAATTTTACTCAATATAGTAATTGTTTATCATATAAAAATTAGTAATAAGTAATAAAAATGTCAATAATGATACATAAAATAAGAATAAATGTGGTGGCTAAGTTCCCCCTCTCGTGGGACAAATTTTGACACTTTTGGATTTCATATTTTTCATATAAATTTCACTTTTTATTTTAAGTTTTACTTAATATAAGTAACTGTTTATTATATTAAAATTAGCTATACATAATAAAAATGTCAATAATAATACATAAAATAAGAATAACAATGGTGGCCTGATCACTGTCCATTATTTTTTTTGGCGGGGTGAATCCGGTCCAGCCAAGTTCGCCCAGCTGATTTAGGCCACTAGTACAGTTTAGAATCAAAAATTTACTTTGGCAGTTTAAGCTAACATACTCACTGTATACACTCGAAAAATAATTAAAATCGCATCCCATTTTCATTTTAATAAGCAAAGTTAAAAAATTCATTTTTCAAAAAGTGAAATTATATTGAAGGCCATTTTATAACCTAATTTATTAGATTTTTTAAAAATATAAAAACTCTCTAGAATTAAATATAATTTAAATAAAACTTGTAGTGGCTATTGAATGAGCAAAAAAAAAAAATTTTTTTTTATTCTTCATTTTTTTATTTAGCAAGTGGACCAATTCACGCCCTCTAAAAAGGCGGCGCCCAGTCACCCCACCCGACCCTTAAATAATATTATATATATATATATATATACTTATATATATATATATATCGCGTGTCAATTTGTGTAAAATAAATACGAAATATATATATTATATATATATATATATAGTTATATCAGATGAGAAGCGTAAGCTACGGTACTTCTGACGTCAAGTATAAGCATGAGTCTAGGGTTGTGAAAAAAACGGTTTTTTTTAATCTCGGTTTTTTTTTTCAAAAAAAAAAACGTTTTTTTTTAAAACAAAATGTTTTTTTTTGTTTTTTTTTTTAAAATTACCTCTTTTTATGTATATTAAACATGTTTTAAATTATACAGTAGTACTAATCAGCCTAAATATTGACTATTAATACGATTTTATATATACAGTATATATATATATATAATAAATATATATTATATATATATATATATAATATATATTATAATATATATATATATATATATATATATATCTTCATTTTCATAAGTATATTTAGGTAATATTTTTTTTTTTTTTTTTTTTTGTTTTTTTTTTTTTTTTTTTTTTTTTTTTTTTTTTTTTTTTTTTTTTTTTTTTTTTTTTTTTTTTTTTTAAAATATTATTAATTTTTTTTTTTTTTTTTTTTTTTTGTATATTAGGAAAACAGGAAGAAAAATTAGAATGGTAGGAAAGTGATTGATTTCTGTGAGGGGCGAGGTATGTGTTGTAAGTAATACTTTCTTTAAAACACAAGAGTTCCATAAGTACTAGAGTTGGTGTAGGGTAGAGATGGTATCGAAGTGACAGTATGATTGATTTTTGAGTTGGTGACGAAGGAGATGTTGAAGTATGTATTGGTGTTAAACAGTGAGGGGTTTAGGAAATGGGATTATCGGTCATTATGTTGTTCTATGTAAATTAAGTTAGTGGGGAGCTTGGATGGATAGGAATGGGTGATGGTGGAAGGTCATGGGTAAATTAAGAGTGAGAATAAGAGTGTAAGGTAGTTTATAAGGATAAGTATGTAAGAACGCTCGCAAGTAAATAGTTGAATGTGAAACAAGTTGAAACTGAATAATCTGGAAGCAAATGAGGAAGCAATTGTTAGGCAGTGAAAAAGAAGTATGCTGGGTGTGCTAAGTAGAGAAGGAATGATACGAACAGTGAGTGGTGACATGGAAGAGGTGATGCACAATGCGGTCTAAAAGTTAAAAAAGAAGTGTGGGTTGAATGTACTAAAAGCAAAATGATGAAGTTTCCAAAAAAAAAAATTGCTTGGAATTATATAAGGAGGAAAAAAAGGAATGCTAAAAGATGCATACGTAAGAGAAAAGAAGCAGGTAAATGAACAGTTTGGAAGGAGGATGAATGGGGCATATCAAGGAAATAGGAAGCTCTTCTGGAAGGAAGCGCTGAAAGGTTAAGAATTAGAATAAGGGGAACATGCTTAAGAATAATGAATAGGAATGAGGCTTTTTGCAGCTGATGAAATGGATGTGAGTGGAGTGTGGAAAAGAACACTTTGAAAATCTGTATAATATTGGCAGGAATGAAACGAGGTGATAATGACTGTGTGTGGGTTTGAGGGTACAAGAAGAATAGGTATTTTTGGGGATTAGGTTATTAGCAAAGAGGAGGAAATGGGTAGAGTGAAAAGTTCTGAAGAATGGTAAATCTGCAGGTATAGATGAAATTACTGGTGAAATGATCAAGACGGAGGCGAGATGGTAATTGATTGATCTTAAGTTGTGTAATAAGCGTTTATGGAGGGTATAGTTTTCGAGGGATTGGAGGAGAGCAGTTATAGTAGCCTTATATAATATAAGGGTGAGGGAGATAAAGGGAACTGCTAGAAATTTCGGCATATTTAGCTTTATTTAGTATTGTAGGGAGTATATATGCTGGTGTTTTGGGGTCGAAAGTGCGCCGAGTGACTGCAAGGACTGATGGTGAAAGCAACCAAGGTGCGTTAGGAGTAGTAGAAGGATGTTTGGATCACATCTTAGCATTGATGCAAATGATAGAGAAGTTAATGAGAGGAAGAATAATAATCTGTATTTAGGTTTTATGGATTGCAACAGTGGTATGATAGGGTTAATAGGAAGGTCTATGGCAGTGTTAGTGATATTTAGTGTTGGTGATAGGCTTCTGAATGGAATCAAAGTATGCTGGCGATAGTGGGGCGTGTGTAAGAATAAATGGTGTCAAAAGTATTGGTTTAGTATTAATAGGCGGAGTGAGGCAGGGTTGTGTTGTCTCCTTGGTTATTCAATTTGTATATGGAATGGGGTTATGAAGAATTGAAGGTGGGGACGTGACAGGAAATGGTGTTAGATGATGGAGATGAGTGGAGGGTGCCCTACCTATTATATGGCGGATGATTGGTTTTGTGTGGCGAATCTGAAGGAGTTTGAGAGGATTGGGTAGAGAGATTTGGCAGGGTGTTAAAAGGAGGGGTTTCGGACAACAGTAAACGTAGACAAGAGGTTGGTTATGGTTGTGAGTGAGGACAGTCCTCAGTGTGAAGTTATGTTAGACTGTTGAGCAGCTGGAACAAGTTGTCGAGTTTAAATATTTAAGGGGTATATTTGGATGAAAAGGGAATGATGATGCAGAGTTAGTAAGGAAAGTTGTGAATGGGCAGGAAGGTGGCTGGTGTAATTTAAATCGTTGGTGAATGTAAAGGGCTAAGTCTTTAGTGCGCTAGGGTCTTATATGACGGTAGGGGATTGTTACCTGTGTTATTGTAATGTAGTGAGACTATGGTCTGAATAAGAAGTATAGATCTAAAGTTCAATGTGTTCAGATGGACAATCTTAGGGGCATGCTAGGTGTGAGAAGAATTGATAAAATGAGGAATGAACATATTAGAGAGTTGTGTGGTGTGGTGTAAAGAAAGGGGTAAATGAGAGAATAATGAAAGTTGTTGAGATGGTTAGGTCATGTGAAAGGATGAATGATTGTCGGTTTTTTAAGGAGATGTATAGTAGCGAGTGTGTTGCAAAACCGACCGGCTGGGAGATTGAAGAAAAAAGTGGATTGAGTCAGTAAACGAATGTTCTGAAGGAGAGAATGTGAGTTTGTTGGCAAGAGGCGAGAATAAAGGTGCATAATAAGCGAGTGAATGGGCTGGGTTTTGTGAGGGGGTATGGTTGTGGCCACCTGGGTCAAGGGATGAACCCTTACACTGACGATTTACCATAGTGAGGGTCCGTCGCAGTCCCGTGAAGCTATAGGGTGGATTTTATGACTGCGACGAGTCCTTACTAATTAATGGAACAGAGGCTGGGCTTTCTTTTCGACTTTTGTCATATTCTTCTACTGCTTTTTTCTTTTCTGATGCTTGTTACGGACCTTACCACCACCAGTCTCGGGGAGAAAAAGGTAGATGAGAATATATATATATATATATTAAATATAATATATATATATATATATATATATATTATATATATCTATAATATATATATATATATATATATATATAATAATAATAATAATAATCAGATCATGTGAAATGTAATAATTATATGCCCTAGAGCACTAACATAACTTTAATAAGTACTAAACTCTACTTTATATATTGCATACCTCTTTTAACATATTGTATTTACTGTATTTTAATGCTAAATACCCTAAAAAGACTTGATATATATGAAAAATAAGTAATTTTAAAAAAAAACAAAAAAAAACAAAAAATTTTAGCCTTTGGTCTTTTTTTAAAAAAAAATGTGTTTTTTTTTTTAAAAAAACGAACGGTTTTTTTTTAATCCCAACCCTAAACATGACGCACTAAGACTCTGACGTTATACTATGACATCACGCGCTTCAAGTATATCTACATACGAACGAAGTTTCGTTTGAAAGTAAATCTTTCCCTCAATTTCTTCTAAGTATGAAATTCTAATATTGAAATAAAATATTCTTTTTTTAGTTTTTCAAATAAGAAATTTGTTTATAAAAGATTTGGCTGCATGGCTTCATGAAAATATAATTTTTTTTTTTTAGATTTATTCAGGTTGCGCTATACCAAATAATTATAAGTTTAGGTTATAAGTTTTGTTAAGTATACACAGTAAATCTGTATCTACTTAACAAAACTTTCATAACCTTACTGATGAAAATAACAAATAATGTTGCTTATAAATATATTGTAATTATGGTATATAACTTTTTATTAATATATGGCAGAGTTGCTTCATACCAATATCAAAACAAATTACTTTTAAAAACATCAATTTTTTATAAAAGCTATACTCAATCAACTATTACAGTTTCTAGTTTTAATACAGTATTTGGTAATAGTTAAGTTCAACATTCTTAAAAAATTTATATCTTTTAAAAATCAATGGATATTTTGATATTCCTAGAAGCAACATTACCAATAATGTTAGTAAAAAATTACCAAATTTATATTTTTATAAACAATATTATTAATTGTTTTCATACATTTCTTTTCACATTCTAAAAATCAGTAAGGTTATAATAAGTTTGGTTAAGTAGACATAGATTTACTGTGTATAATTAACAAAACTTATCATTCATAACCTAAACTTATTAGGTCCTAAAATGAATTTACACAAAAAAAATTTTTTGGTATTCACTAGATTGACTAAATTTATAATTGGGAGAAGTTTGGTACCAGTGTTTTAGTACTTTTACATGGGGACAAAAGACAAAAAAAAAATGATCATAAAAAAATATTGATATTTAATCAGAATCTGTTGAACTAGACTATTACTCAGTAGGTATTAACATGATTCAGATTGAACAAATCCACAATTACCCTACAAGCATTTAATAAATCTATCATGAGCATGTTGGGCCTATTTAACCTAATTGACTGGGACAATCTCGATAGGCCCATGTGGTTTCTTATTGTCTCTATACTTTCAATGTTTCATAGTTATAACATGCAGTTTAATCTTAATAGCAAATCTCATTACCAGCAAATTTGAATTAGTCATATACTATAATATGCACAAATTATCTATGCACCTATCCAATCCTCTGAATCACAATCAACAAACCATTCCAAAAATTAACAACTTGTAATACTCTCAAGCAGCATACAGGCATAAGACAACCTGACATACAAAAACAAAGAAATTTACAACCAACAATCGTTACATAAAATCAATGTTAAAATTAAAAACGAAAGTGCTAGTCAAATTTTTTTAATTATGAACATAATACGAATATACTTTTAAGAATATCAAGGAGTCAGAGTCTTAAAATTTTAATATGAAAAATTTGAATTTACCTTTTGCAATCTTCTTGTAGCCGCCATGATTCCTTGTTTTGAAATGTACTTTTTCTAGTTTTATAAGAGCGAATTCGATCAAAGGCCGACATAAGTAGAATTTCGACATGGAAGAACATGAAAAAAATAAAAGCAACCCATTCTTAAATGGTGTTCTTTAATCATTTTTACCAAACTTTTACCTCATTGTTTACATTAAAAAAAAAAAAATCCTTTTTCAATTTATAAACTCTAAACAACTTGAATGTAGCTTTATCTCACTGCAATTATTTTAAAGAAGCTAAAAAAAAAAATATGGACCAGTTGTAGCAACGTTTTTATATTATAAATTACATGTCTTCTTCTTAATTTCTTATTGTATCCCCTGAATTTATTGATCTCAGTACTATCAATAGATGCAAATATTTTGTAGACTTGTATCATATCCCCTCTAAGAAATCGCCTTTCTACAGAAAATATTCCTAACTCATTAAGCCTCTCCTCATAATTCTTACCCTAAAACCCAGAAATCATCTTTGTTGCTGTATGTTGCACTCTCTCCAACATATGTCTTTTTTTCTTCAAATAAGAGGTCCAAACCTGTGCACAATACTCTAGTACTGGCCTAACATAGCTATTATATAGCTCACTTATAACTTCCTTACTCTTGTAAATGACATTTGCGATTTATTATTATTATTATTATTATTATTATTATTATTATTATTATTATTATTATTATTATTATTCATGTATTATTATTCATTATATTAATTAGGTTATTATTATTCATATTCACTTTTTTATTATTATTATATTATTATTATTATTCCCTTATGATTATTATCTATTATATAATAATATATATATAATATATATTATTATACTATATATTATATATAAATTATATTATATTATATATATAATTATATTATATTATATATATACCCTATATATATATTATATACTATATATATAGCATTTATTAGCTTTATTTCTATCTTCCAACCACTGGATTGTTGCTACTTCCAGTATGTCTTAAACACATCCTATACTTCAAAAGGTCTCGACACGGCCTGCGAGCCTACCCTTCGCATGAGCCACTTCGGACTTTCTCGATTAGCAAGCCGCATTCAAACCTAGGGTAACCAGGAACCCCACCTCCGCGTGGTTTTCACCAGGTTAAGCGAATCTGGCATTTGCGTTAACCCAAGCGAAATGTGTACTGGGTGTTCCTGCTCTCACTTTTCTTGGACACACAGTCTCTGCAGAGGGTGTATGTATTCTGGAAGACAATGTGGAAGTCATTCGCGCTTTTCTCTTCCGCAGCGTCAGAAACAACTTCGTTAGTATCTTGGGATGGTAAATTTTTACTAATGCTTCCTGAGTTCGGCGGCCAAGCTCCTCCTCCCCTTACCGCCCTCCTTCGCCAGAAGAAGAGGCACGTGCTGCTTTCGATGCCTCAAAGGAAGCACTGGCATCTGCAACACTCCTAATCAGTCATCAGGACTCAGCTTCTACCAGAATATCGGTATACGCCTCCAATTTTGCCCATGGTGGTGTCCTGTAACAACGTCTGAATGATATGTAGGTACCTCTCGCTTTCTTTTCACGTAAATTGCAGCCTGCTGAAACTCGCTACAACGTTTTTGGCAGGGAACTGCTTGCAATTTACTTCGCAGTTCGTCACTTTCGGTACTTTCTGGAAAGCCTTAAGTTTCATATTCTTACCGACCACAATCCGATCACCTTTGCGATGGCATCTCGACATGAACGACACTCGCCCTAAAAAGCTCGTCATTTAAAGTATGTATCGCAATTCACGACTGATACACGGTACATCTCTGGAGTAGACAACCTCACCTCTGATGCCCTCTTGCGCATCGAGGTTAACTCTCTGCCTGCTCTACCGACCATCAATTACGAAGAAATGAAAACTAGCCAGGAGTCAGAAGACCCAGCTCTTCCGCAGGATTCTTCTCTACAGCAGCAGTGGGTCACCCTCCACGGCACAGAAAAGAACCTTTTGTGTGACGTGCCAACAGGACAACCACGCCCCTTCGTACCTCCTTTTTCTTCGCAAAATCGTCTTTACCAACCTCCAACCACTTTCTCACCCAGGTATAGTGGCTTCACAAAAGCTGGGTTTTTTTCCTCTTTTTTTTACAGTTGTCACCTCTTCTCACGGGTAGAGCCCTATTCAAGGAGAGGGTGTTATAGGGTTATACGCCTAAAAAGTTGATCTAACGTAAATTACGGAGATGAGCACAGAAGCAGGGTTTAAAGTGAGGAAGATTAAACTCAGCAGGAAACAGAAAGGATGTAAGAGAATACCACAGAACAGAGGTGGCAGGAAAGATGGAAGCACCGCAGAGAGTTAGTCTGAGGTTCCCAATTTTCACAAAATATTTATGCGCAGACGCCACACCTCTTGTGCAGCGAGGACTCATAAGAGTGGTGGTATGCGAGTGGTCAGTTCCCTCCAGCGCACTTGTCGCTACGTAGTACCAATAGAAAAGAGATAAAGCACCAGCATCGCGCCGAAGATAGAGGGTCAAGTGAACTGGAAAGTACAGAACAGTTTATAAGCCTTTTGGCCTTTGACTCGACCCTATCCAAAAGCCGGATGAAACCAAAACCCACCTAGATATGAGAGCAATTCCATACAAGGACGAATGAGCCCCTTGTATAGCTGGAGCAACTGAGAAGAGGAAAAAAAGCTCACAAGTCTAAACAGAACTCCCAGTTTCTTTTGAGGCCACCTAGCAACCGTTGTGATGTGAGGTTTCCAAGACATTTTTTTTGTTTATGTTAAGGCCAAAGATGTTTACATTGTCAACATGAGAGACAAGAAAACTATCGAAAGAGATAGAAAAGTTAGACGGTGTCTTAGAGAGGGAGACTTGTAGAAGTTGGGTTTTTAAAGAATTGAATTTCACAAGGTTGGGATGGCCCCACCCGGAAATTCTGTCCAGATCAGCGAGAATAGAGTCAGAAAGATTAAGACGAGAGGCAATTCTAGAAGTAAAAGAGGAGTATAATTGAAATGAGCTGAAGAATGAAGGGTCGAGACATCGGTATATGAGCGGATAGAGTTAGATGCGCAGGTGAGTAGATCATTAATGAAAAGTAGGAATAAAGTAAGAGATAAGACAGGACTTTGAGGAACACTACTATTGACAGAAAAAGAAGTCGCCCAGTCAATAACAGCCGATATTGAGCGATTTGAAAGAAAGCTAGACATTAGTAAGCAAAAAGAAGGAGGGGAGCTTGGAGAGCAGTGACTCTTGCCATACCCGGTAAAATGCTTTGGAAATGTCAAGCGCCTCCACGCAAGTCTCCCCGCAGTTCCTAAGGGCGGAAAACCATGAATCTGTTAGATAGGAAAGTATATCGCCAATAGACCTCGATCGCCGAATGCCGTACTGGCGATTCGGAAAGAAAAGAATTTGAAAGAGATTTAGTAAGAGTGAGAGTTGATAAGGATCATAAAATTTAGATAGAAGACTCAAGGAAGCTATAGGCGATAGTTAGAAGATTTCAGAGCGGCTTCGCGTTTTTTCGGGAAATAGGGTTGGAAAGTATCTTGGCGTGGTCCAACAGTGATTGAAAGTGCTAGTATTGAGGCATAGAGAATATAGTTGAACGAGGGGTGGGGTCAGCACGGAGGCACACTCCCTCAAAACTTAGTGAGGAATGCCATCCAGGCCACCCGCCATCCCAACGTTCATAGATTTCAGAAGCCCATACACCCAATCAAATGTAATCATAGGCAAAGACGTAGAGCACTTGAGAGGATAAAGAGTGGGAAGAGATGCCGAAGAGATCGGGTCCAGGTGAGTTAAGGAAAATAGGAGGCCAAAGAGATTGGCCTTTTCAGTTGGAGTATTAGCAACAGAACCATCAGAGCGAATAAGAGAAGATAAGGATGATTTACAGAAATTGTTAGAGATTTTTTGGTAAGAGGCCAGAAAAATTTGTTATTGGGAGAACCAAGGAGGTCAGCGCACCTCCGTTTAATGAAAGTCTGCTTTGATCGTCGAAGAGTATCCCATCAACGATTTCTGGCTGAATTAAAATTAGCGAGAGTGATAGGAGAACAAGAATTTTTTCACACCCGATATGCACTGTCTCTAGCCTGAATAGCCAGAAAACAAGCACGATCGAACCATGGATTTTGAGGTGAGAAA